>JAXRJS010000201.1:0-20585 GCA_037127375.1 Dione juno | reverse complement strand
CATGATCTCAGACAATATTATAAAAAAAATAACAGAATCTATGATAATGATTTTGAAGAATATATTTAAGGTTTAAATGCATATGCTATAGATTTTAATAAAGAAAAAGAATAAATTTTAACATTTTTAATTTTTTTTTATAAAAAAAGCGTGTTTTCAGTTTATTACAAGATGTTTTTTGTTAATGGTATATTTTGTATTGACTTTCACGATTACGAGATAAGAAAATATATTATTTACACTTTATACATTATAAAGATTAAGAACTAATGGAAATGATTTATGTTACAAGGCTAACGAGACAAGCAAGCAATGTTCTGATGATTTTTAAAGTGTTAATCCACACTACGGATAGACAAAATACATAAAGACATATAAAAACATATAAAACTTGGACGGTTACATTGAGGCGCGGGTTCATATCCCGCTGCGTTCAAACTTTTATGTTCTTCTTTGAGAAATTCTTTTCTTTAAGTTCTCTTTGCAAGCAAAAATGTAGTTATCGTTATTCATTTAGATATTTTAGCTTAAAACATTAAAATGTGCATGTTCCTCGGAAGCATCAATGGCATACATATAGGTTAACCTTAGAGAAATGGTATAGTTCTGTCCCAATTGACATTATTGTGCATTAAAATATGTCGACAAATTCTTATATTTCACTTTATTTCACCCGAAACAAATAATATTAAAGAATCAAATGATAATTATGTAGTATAGTATGTTATTGATAAATATATTATAACTTAAATACATTCACCAATTAAGCGATAAGATTGCTAAATCTTTGAAAGTATACTCTACACTGTAATATAGCTAATTGAGCTAGTTGAGGAGCTAATTGTCTCAAAATATGTCTAGTGTCACTTTAATTCTTACATAATGCCGTTACTATTGCGAAATTTAAAGATTTTATTAAATGAAGAGCGTACTTACTTTTAATTAAATAAATTTAAAAATGAATTAAATTTAAGTAATTTTTATTCACTTTAAATAACATTCATTCTTACCTAGTAACGCGAAAGTCCATTGTATATATGTGTGTCCCGTTTTAGTTATGCTTCGTTCTCCATATTTTTTTTTCAAATTCTTACCTTTTTTTCAAAAAATACACAAATAAAAAAATATATATATACACATATATTATTTAACGTCTCTTATAAAGAAACGTTAAGTTTATTAACCGCACATTTTCATATGCTGAAAATGCAGGAAAATGTACTCTTTAATATAACTATAACATGCTATACAGAGTGTTTGAAGAGGAAAGTTCTATATTTTTTATATTAATGCACTTTGAAATTAATGGTCATGATTAACACGATTTATAATCACGTATAAGTAAATATACGTGATTATCATGAGAGATATATAAGTGAAGCGAGCATGCAAATTTATCTATACCCAAATGTATACTAAAATAAAGTACAACAAAATATTGAAAGTTGGTGAAATTAATTTGAATAAGAAGGTACCTTCAAAAGTCACAGTGTTAGTAACCTGTTCTTTACTTCTGTTATATATTACTTATTAGAAGAAGAAGAAGGGAATCCTCTATATATTTATTCCATCAAATCAACATGCCGATTATGAGTTCTTAAATCAAAGGTAGCCTACGCGGTGTGCTTTCAGTAAAATATACCTCATCTCTTAGATCTCAGTCTTAAGAAAACAGCTCATTTTCATAGAATTTTAATGCAAGAATTTAAAACTATAATTATATATATATATATATATATATATATATATATATATATATATATATATATATATAAATATATATATATATGTATATATATATATCTATATAATATATATATATATATATATATATATATATATAGTATATATATATATATCTATATATATATAGATTATATATATATAATATATATATATATTATATATCTATATCATTATATATATATATATATATATATATATATATATATATATTATATATATATATATACCCTCAGAGGGTGTCTAGCCAATGATCTGTCCGATATTTGGTTTTCGGCATACGGGTACGCGTCCCGGGGCCTCGAGCCACCACTTTCATAACCCTATCCATCCATGTAAGTGGTGTCCCTCCCCTATACTCCAAGTCTTTCTGCCTTTTATTCCCTTTCCTTTCTTGGTTTCTCCCAGTAATGGGTTTGGAGGTCAGATGGCAATCGCTCCACTAAAAACCACTTCGCCACTAGTATGGAACGATGTAGAAAAAAGCTGGGTATGGCTAGGGCGTCGCCGTTAAACGACGCGCAGGCACATCGCCCTACACCTGCGATAAGTGGGCAAGGGCTACCGTGTCAAGTACGGGCACGGCTAACGACGTCAGTACCCAGACGGAAACTCCGCTTTGCAACATGGAATATTGGCTCTCTAACCGGACGATGCAGAGAACTCGCAGATGTACTCATGAGACGTCGGGTCCAGTGTGCTTTCATTCAGGAAACTCGCTGGAAGGGCAATAAGTCTCGTAACATCGGGCAGGGTTACCGCCTTATATACACTGGGTCATCTACGGGCAAAAACGGTGTAGCGGTAGCGCTTTCTGAAGAGCTTCAGAATGGGCTTCTTGAAGTTGACCGTCGCTGCGACCGCTTGATGCGGGTAAAGGTACTGATCGAGGGCGTAATCACAACTTAATCAGTGCTTATGCTCCCCAGGCGGGTTGTAGCGCGGCTGAAAAGGAGACTTTCTGGGAGCAGTGTGAAGAGGTCCTACTCGCTATACCGTCTACCGAAGCAATCTTAGTTGGGGGGGACTTGAACGGTCACGTGGGTAGGGTCGCTGAGGTGTATGAACGTGTTCACGGGGGTTTTGGATATGGTCTTCGCAATGCAGAGGGAGAAAATATTCTAAGAACCTGCATTGCGTCTGATCTGGCCATCGTGAACACTTTCTTCCAGAAGAAACCTCAGCACCTTATAACGTATAAGAACGGGTCCCACTCAACTCAAATTGATTATTTGCTGACTAGACGGTGTCATACAGGCAGGGTGACCAACTGTAAGGTCATTCCCGGCGAAAGCCTGACGGCCCAACATCGCCTCCTTGTCATGGACTATAATGTTACCCCGAAAAAGAAAGTAGCCGAGAAACGCAAGCCTAGACTTAAGTGGTGGTTGTTGAATGGGCCGATGCAGACCGACTTCTTGGCGGAGGTGGAGAGTCAGAATCTACTGACTAACACCGAGACCGCCTCAGACTGCATGGGATCGAGCTCATTCGGCAATCATTGCGGCGGGCAAGCGAGTTCTTGGTGTTACTAAGGGTGGGCGTGTCATCGACAGGGAGACATGGTGGTGGAATGACCAGGTGCAGGGGGTGATTCAGGAAAAGAAGGCTGCGTTTAAAGAGTGGCAGCATTCCAACTCTCCTGAAGACAGACTGGAGTACATAGCAGCGAACGGGCCAGCAAAAGAGCTGTAGCCAGAGCCCGCAGAGAAAGTTTGTCGCCATTGTACGATAAACTTGAAACTGTGGAGGGGCAGAAGCTCATATACAAACTGGCTCGTGCTCGAGATAAAGCGACGCAGGATATTACAAAATGTCTTTGCGTCAGAGATTCTCGGGGCACGTTGCTTTGTAGTCATGCCTCTGTGAAGGAGAGATGGAGAAGCTACTTTAAGGAGCTGCTGAACACTCAGCAGTCTTGTAGTCTTCCTCCTGAATTATCTCCTAACCTCGGACTTGTTGCTCCAATAACCCGTGACGAACTCGTAATTGTCTTCGACGCATGAAGAACGGAAAAGCGGTAGGACCTGACGACATCCCAATCGAGGCGTGGAAATCGTTGGGCTCTCTTGGTGTGCTTATACTTACTGACCTGTTAACCGTATCTTGAATACTGGAAAGATGCCACATCAGTGGCGGCAGAGCTTTATTATCCCTATTTACAAAGGAAGGGGCAGTGTTCAAGATTGCGGTAGTTATAGGGGCATTAAGATTATGAGCCACACCATGAAGCTCTTCGAGCGCATGATTGGCCTCAGGCTCCGCCAAGAATGTACTGTCTCTGAGTCTCAGTATGGGTTTCAACCAGGATCAGGCACTATGGATGCCATTTTGCCCTCAGAACTTTGATGGAGGCTTACAGGGAAAAAAGGAGAGCTCTGCATGTGGCCTTTTTGGACCTGCAGAAGGCCTTTGACTGTGTGCCACGTCAGTGTATTGGTGGGCATTGCGATCCAAGGGGATCCCTGAAGCCTATATTGAGGTTATCAGAGATATGTACAATGACTCCGCTTCAGTGGTTAGGACCGCTGTTGGCGACACCAAGCCCTTCCCGATTACAGTAGGGGTTCACCAGGGCTCAGCTCTTAGTCCGTTCTTATTCAATGTAGTGCTGGATACTGTCTCGGCTGACATCCAATGCCAGCCTCCGTGGCTGATGATGTATGCCGATGACATAGTACTCATCGATGAGAACCGACTGATGCTGGAGCGTAAAGTGAACGCCTGGAAGGGTGCGCTTGAAAACGGTGGTCTCAAACTGAATGTGTCGAAGACCGAGTACATGGCTTGTGGGAGCCCGGACTCGAGCACATCCATATCGGGCCTGAGCCAGCCGTTAAGTCGGAGAAGTTCAGGTACCTTGGAGCCGTTATGCATGAGTCTGGAGGCATCGACCACGACATCCATGCCCGTATAAACGCTGCCTGGGCCAAATGGCGGGAGGTCACTGGTGTGGTCTGCGATAGCAGAATACCGCCAAAGCTCAAGGGACTGATATACAAGAGCATTATCCGACCTGTTCTTATATACGGCAGCGAATGTTGGCCAACATTATCTCGGCACACTCAGGAGCTTCACGTCACGGAGATGAAGATGCTGAGATGGATGTGTGGCGTGACGCGGTCCGACCGCATACGCAACACATTCATTCGAGGTAGTCTTGGGGTCCGTGACGTAGTGGATAAGCTCCAAGAGCGTCGCCTGAGATGGTATGGCCATGTTATGCGCCGATCTGAGAACTATGTCGGAAGGACGTGCCTTGACATGTCTGTCCCTGGAGTTAGACCACCCGGACGCCCAAGGAAGCGATGGCTGGATGTCGTGACACAAGACATGAGAGCCAATAAATTATCCACTGAGGATGTTAAAGACCGTGCAAAGTGGAGTAGGCTCAGTCGGAAGGCAGACCCTGGCAAAAGCCGGGACTAATGCCAAGAAGAAGAAGAAGATATATATATATATGTATACTATATATATATATATATATATATATTATATATATATATATATATATATATATATATATATATATATATCTATATATATATATATATATATATATATATATATATATATATACATATACATATATATATATCTATATATATATATTAATTAACGTCTCTTATTAAGAAACGTTATTTTAATCACAGGTGAATCTATGCAACATTTGATAAGATATTACGATAGAAATTAATAACAATTGTCATTGTTGGTATTACGGATACTACACAAATAAAACCATATCATCATGTGGAAGCAGAGGCAAATAATTGTACTATAAATTATCTTAGATTATAAAACTTTGACGTAACAATGTCAATGTAAATACATCTATTAATAAAGTTCAAAGAAATTGGATACTGGGATGTTTGGAAATCATTAAAAAATATAAATTAGCATTAATTAATATATGTGATTATTATATATAGTTTCAAATTCTTGCATTAAAATTCTATGAAAATGAGCTGTTTTCTTAAGACTGAGATCTAAGAGATGAGGTATATTTTACTGAAAGCACACCGCGTAGGCTACCCTTGATTTTAGAACTCATAATCGGCATGTTGATTTGATGGAATAAATATATAGAGGATTCCCTTCTTCTTCTTCTTGTAAGTATATATAACAGAAGTAAAGAACAGGTCACACTGTGACTTTTGAAGGTACCTTCTTATTCAAATTAATTTCACCAACTTTCAATATTTTGTTGTACTTTATTTTAGTATACATTTGGGTATAGATAAATTTGCATGCTCGCTTCACTTATATATCTCTCATGATAATCACGTATATTTACTTATACGTGATTATAAATCGTGTTAATCATGACCATTAATTTCAAAGTGCATTAATATAAAAAATATAGAACTTTCCTCTTCAAACACTCTGTATAGCATGTTATAGTTATATTAAAGAGTACATTTTCCTGCATTTTCAGCATATGAAAATGTGCGGTTAATAAACTTAACGTTTCTTTATAAGAGACGTTAAATAATATATGTGTATATATATATTTTTTTATTTGTGTATTTTTTGAAAAAAAGGTAAGAATTTGAAAAAAAAAATGGAGAACGAAGCACAACTTAAACGGGGACACACATATATACAATGGACTTTCGCGTTACTAGGTAAGAATGAATGTTATTTAAATGAATAAAAATTAGTTAAATTTAATTCATTTTTAAATTTATTTAATTTAAAAGTAAGTACGCTCTACATTTAATAAAATCTTAAAATTTTGCAATAGTAACGGCATTATGTAAGAATTAAAGTGACACTAGACATATTTTGAGAAAATTTGCTCCTCAATTAGCTATATTAGCTATATTACAGTGCAGAATCTACTTTCAAAGATTTAGCAATCTTATCGCTTAATTGGTGAATGTATTTAAGTTATAATATATTTATCAATAACATACTATACTACATAATTATCATTTGATTCTTTAATATTATTTGTTTCGGGTGAAATAAAGTGAAATATAAGAATTTGTCGACATATTTTAATGCACAATAATGTCAATTGGGACAAAACTATACCATTTCTCTAAGTTATTACCTATATGTATGCCATTGATGCTTCCGAGGAACATGTACATTTTTATTGCGTTAAACTAAAATATCTAAATGAATAACGATAACAATATTTTTGCTTAGAAAGAGAACTTAAAGAAAAAACATCTTTAAGGAAAACATATAAAAATTATGAACGCCGTCGCCATTGAGGGAGTGTTGGTAGAAATTTCTTCCCTCTTTTGCCCCTTCTTACCACTGTGGCCCAAGAACCACTATTTGCTTCTTTATCCGCAGCTGGAACTTGAGTCACTGCACAGCTCGTGTTAGAAGTTCCAGGAGTCAAATCTATGTGAGATTTGGACAGTGAAGAATCATCCCTCATATGAAGCGTTTAAGGTGGGATTTTTTTGCGTCAAGTTTTATTCCCATTCTCCGTCTCCACTGCTTTTGACTCCGTCACATCTGGAGGGGCACATCTCGCATCTGCTGCCAGCGGGGGGCGCAATCGTTTGGCTGGCAAAAGACGGTCTTCAATGCCAGCAAAACGGGCTTCAATCATAGTCCCAGTGAACAAACTATAGAGCGTTTCAATTCCTCCAGGACTCCCTCATTGAATACTATAGGGACTGCCTGGGATACATTTTTTGTAGCTGCCAGTGCCACCCTGAGACTCTCCACATCTTTAGACTGCAAACATAAATCCACCTTGAGTTTTTTCATTTCATCGTTGAGGCGTTGATTTTCTTCACGCAATCTGCGTATCTCATTACTTTTGGTACGAGAAATGAAAGCCTCAATAACACCACTTATAGCCACAGCAGCATCCTTAAGTTTACGCACATAAGTGCCCTTAAGGTGGCTGGATTTGGTTGCAACTTCCTGTATAGAAGCCACATTTTGTCCGACATAGACGCGTAGCTCTTCAGGCGAACATAGAGAGAAGTCTTTCCTCTCCCCAACCACGGAAACATCATTAACATCCGTTGTATTCGCCGATCTATCCCTTCGGGATGCCCAATCTGAAAGGCCCTGATCAAACTCCGCCTCAAAGATTTCCCTATCACGGCGTTTCTGGCTTCTACGAGTGCGCGCTACGCCAGTACCTCGAGATTTAGGTGGCCTCGGCTTCTGAGCCAGTATAATCTTCTCCTTTCACAGGTTTTCGCCTCAACCAAGCGGGCAAGCGCCTCACATCTCCCGAGTCCTAAGCGGACTCCAAAACTCCTACATTAACATCTTTTGTTGGGTTTATAATATTATTGTTCTCCATTCTGTTCCACGAGTATGGAGGAAATAACGTCCATCCAAGCAGTGCCCCCTGTACTTGGATAAGCCTAATTACGCCACGGGTGTCGGCCGGTACCCTGGCGGAGCCAGCAGTAGCGACTGATCATCCCATCAGCCACGCACCCCTCGCGCTGCTTCGCCACTTGGGTTGGGGTAATTTTTATAGAGGTTTTCTTCCTCGTAGTCCGGCCGATGAAGGCAAGACTCTCGGTTCCACTCATGATTACGAGACATGACCGCAATCACAAGTGGAGTTCCGATATTCTCGGCGCTGGTACAAACATCGCTGCACCTACGTGGCGGTTAGGGTAAGTACATACCACGTACGCCCGCCCTAGTACCTCGCACTGTGTCCTCTGCAATCCAGAGGAACACGCGGAGTACCACCGTCGCGTCGGATAATTCGCGGGATGGCAATCATTAACCACCGTGTTAGTGTGCACCGTGTTAGTATGCACCGTGTTAGTGTGCACCGGCACACTACACTGCTCGTCTCCCCGACTGGCAAGCACATTCGAAAGAGGCCAGCAGCAAGCGTGCACACGAGGAGATTATCCGACATTGTCCCCCAAAAAAAACTGATACTCTTGCGACAACTCTAACATCATATCATAGTCATATAGTAGATAAATGATTGCGTACAGCGGATCTGACTTCTTGAGCTCCCCTTCCACCCTCAGATAACAAAGTTTGTGAGCTATACGTAATATAAACTATTACATTTTTTTTTATTCTATAGTAACATTCTAACAGATGTTGCATAAGATTCACGTATGTAAGCATGTATGTATGCATGTATGTATGTATGTATACACATATATATATATATATATATATATATATATATATATATATATATATATATATATATATATATATATATATATATATATATATATATATGTATATATATATGTATATCTATATATATATATATATATATATATATATATATATATATATATATATATATATATATATATATATATATATATATATGTACAATAACACTAAACTCTTGCAGCAAATATAATTCTCTTCGCCTACGGGTTCGAATGTGGCTGGATATCACCAACAACTAAGATTCTGCAGTCGGAAAATTCACCAACTGGACACCCAGTGTCTGATCTCTCTCTAGGTTGGATTGCTAGTTCGATGAGCATGGCTGCTATTTTCGGAGTGTCCATATATTCTTACATCGCAGACAACTTTGGAAGAAAACTTGGTCTTATATTTGTGGCTATTCCTGAAGCTGTAAGTTATGAAAAAGTGCTTTACGCATATAGCAGGGTAGACAGAGAGAACCCGATGTTCCGAGACATTGCCTTTTTAGTGTGTTGTTACCAGAGCGAGGACATGAAATAATGGGAATTGAACCCGAGTGGGAATTGAACCCACATCTGTCGCAATATTTTTCACCACACCAGAGTTAAAATTTATATTTTAAGGGTGATTTATGTACGTACAAAAGATATATAATTGAAATTCCATGTTTATCAGAATAAAATTGGTCGTATAAAATTTGACGAAATATAAAGAATACCATCTGTAGAAAGATTAAGACGCAAAAATTTGGCTACGGCGTTTCAATTACTAAAAATATATTCACAGACAAAATCAAATCAACTATATGAATATTTTTTTCAAATCATTTTCAGATTTCTTGGATAATAAAGCTTGCCTACTCCTCCACCACGACTTTGGTCATTGCCAGACTCTTCTCAGGATTGGCAGCTGGTGGTTGCTTCAACATAGTACCCATGTCATGAAAGAGATAAGCCAAGACGATATTAGGGGAATTCTTGGCACATTCCCCCAACTTCTACAGGCGACTGGCATTTTAGTAATGTACATATTAGGAGCCTATTTAGATTACTATACCGTTATTATGACTGTTCTGGGTATACCAATTTTTATTGCTCTTGTTTTGCTAAAGGCGCCCGAATCTCCTGCATATTTGGTGAAAATAGGGAAAATGAATGTAAGTACCTATATTTACTAGTATATATAATTATCATTCGACTAATTGATTTAAAATCCTTATTTATTAAAGAGAATACGCGTTGATACTATTGTAACATATTTTAGAGAAATGCATAGAATTTTGACCAGAACTAGAAATTTCATATTTTATTTTATATTTTTTAGGAAGCAGCGAAGACAGTTGCCTTTCTAAGAGGTCTAGAAAAAGATGACAAAATTGTTCAGAACATAGTCGAAATTATGAAAGCGGAAGACGATCACTTTAAATCATTACCCAATATAACAATTGCTACTATTTGTAAGTATTTCAAAGTAGTGGTAGAAAATACAGAAAAATAATATTTAAGCAAAAAACATTTAATATTATACTTTACTTTGTGAACGTTATTGTGTTTTTTTTTAAATATTTGTTTGATTGTTTTAGTAAGGGACAAGTCCTGGCGACGAGCCTTCTTTCTAATAATGGGTATGTTCTTCTTCCACGCTCTAAATGGAGCATACGCTATACTGACATATGCATCTGCTATCCTCATATCTACGGGAGTTAAATTTGAAATAAATCCTGAAACTCAAACACTGATCTTTCCTATCATAATGATAATTGGATCTTTATCATTGGCCAGTATTGTTGAAAGATGTGGACGAAAGGTAAACGAACAAAATCGTTTAATTTTTACAAACCTGCTACTTCATGTAGAGTAGGTGGATCAAATTTATCTATCATCTGTTCTCAGATTTCTCATATTTTTTTATGTAATCATGTTTCTGAATGTATTATTACATATAACAAATATATATAGTTATTATTAAAATATACACTAGGTTTTCTCTGTCTACCTTCCTGGTAGCTTCACGCTGTATCCTGCACATAGCAGGGTAGGCAGAGGGAACCGTAAGTTGAAGGAACCTAGTGTTAAGACACTACGTTCCCCACTTTCCACCATTTGAGGCATTGTGTATTGAGTAGCGGAACTCAACGCCGCGCTTTGCCGCCAGAGCGAAGAAAATGGAAATAATTTATTCTCCCCTCATGGGAATCGAACCCACAAACCGTCGCGTTTACAGGCAGACGCTGTGCCATATTTATGTTGACAAAATATACGTACATTACAGATCCTTCTATTCTCATCGTTCCTAATAACAGCGATATCAATGTCCCTGATAGCAGTGTTAATGATAATTCAAAAGAACGGTACTAACGTGCCGGCGTGGTTACCTGTGGCCGCCATGGTCTTAGCTGTCACCATGTACGGAGCTGGTGTCTCACCCTTACCTTACATTATAATGACAGAAATGCTGAGTTTTCAGGTAAAGCTTACATATGTTTTTTATAAAGTAATATATAACAAATAATATAGGGCTTTTTTATATTTATTAACTGAGATTTTATCTACTCTGCGACATGGATGTCCATTGAATAGCCCGTGACGGTCGGGACTAACTCTACAGCCAACATATATAGCAACAAATATATATAGATACATTAAAGCGTTATCTATAAATATTTTATTTATTATAAAAATTTCATGTTATGTAATAGAATATGTACATATAACAAGTAAAATGTATATATTATAAAATGTTTCTTGATCCAAACGGACTATACTTGGCAAATATATAGTATCAAAGAGCTTTGCGACATAATACTACCACTTACAAATCTGCTTAAAAAGGAATTAAATTAAATAAATAAATACAAATAATTATATTTTCAGATTCGAGCCAAAGTTATGGGAATAATCGTCACCATCGCCTGGTTCTTTTCTTTTATACAAATTACTATATACGCGCCCGTGGTTAGCGCATTCGGACCAAGCGGACCTTTTATATTTTATGGAATTATTAATTTATTCGGTGCTATATACACTATTACACTATTACCAGAAACGAAAGGTAAAAGCGAGGATGACATTTACCAGTTGCTGTCAAAAGGCGTAATTAAAAATAATGAAGCGATCTAGTGATTAATACAATGAATCTCAATAAATTTAAGTCTGCGTTTATCATAAAAATAGACATTTATGTACATATCAATATAAATACACTATAATTTTATATAATATGCAGTAGTTATTTTATGTAATACAATAAAATATAAATGACCTAAAAAAATTTCATTTGTTCCCAAAACTGAATACATATACTACATACAAAATTGGAGCTATTGAGTATAGCAATACAGCAATACACAATGACAAAGTATATAATGATAATTAAAAAATATAAGAAAGTCTATGAGTTTATGTGTCTCAATAATTTGCTTAAACAATAATGAAAATTTTGAACCGGTATAAATCGTGTTTCAGTATTTTTATATATTTTTAAGCTACATCATACTGTAGCTGTCAATATTCAATATTGACAATTTGACAGTTGACAAATAAACGTCAATTCTGATTAAAAACAGGAGCGGCTTGTTAGATGTGATTTATAATAATATATTAATAATGAATTAAAAATATAATTAATACTCATTTTGAATTAGTAAATCATGGGTCTTTATCAGATCCAGAATATGGGTCACTGAAATGGGTGAAGATTTTAAAGAAAATCCATTCTCCATTATGTTTTATTTGTTACATCGCGGCAATAGTTTGGTTCTTTATGTTAGCGAATAAAGAATTTAATAATGAGACTTATTTCTCTGAAAATGCACTGCTACCTGGTTTGGTGACCAATGAGTTTAACGGAGAGCACTCGGCAAATCAATTTTATACTGAATTTTTACAGGAACTTGAGGTAATTTGGATTGTTTTAACAAAAAAATGGTATTATTGTTTATGTTATGTTTTTGACATCGTCCTTACCGTTTCAATATTGACGTCCTATATGATTCTTTAATACAAAACAAGATACCTAATACATTAATGATTATAAAATCATGTTTCTATCAATCATTGAACTACCTTTTGTAATTTACTGTAAAATATATGTATTTTGTAAATAATTTACTTTATATTTGTACAAATTATTGTCTTAATATATAATTTTAAATATATGCGTTTCTTATAAATGTCTCCTTGTTTGTTAACGTAATAATTTAAGATATTTATAAATTAACTTTAATATGTTCAATTGTTTCACATATATATTTATATTGAATTTCAGGAAAAGTATGATGAAACTGATAAGATGCCAATACCATGGTTGGTGGTAAAATGTCACAACTGCATTTAGAAGTGTACACTCATAACTTTACATTGAATTATCCTCTTGGACGGGTCAGGTAAGATCTTAATGAGGACTGCATCTTGTGACTTTTGTTCTTTTACTTGTTATTAAAATTATATTAATAAACTTCTAATATGTTGTTAATAATTAAACTTCATTTACCAGTGTAATTATTGAACTTTAGCATTTTACTTCTTTTATTAAAGAAAAGCTTAAAAAAACACGGGCTTATAATATGATGATAAATATTTACACAATATGTTTGTTTTTACAGATCTACAAAGGAACAAATGTCTATGGTATACTAAGAGCTGCGCGTACATCATCCCTAGAGGCAATAGTTGTAACGGCCCCTTATAGATCTCTTCTAATCACCAAAAGGGGACCACAGCAGAATAGCATTGATGCTAGCTTTTGCTCAGTTTGCTAGACGTAAGTTTTTTGTATATTAATATAGTGGTGAGATTAATTTAAATATATTTTTTTAAGTATCTAAATAGAAAAATTTATGTATTAAAATAAAAAATATAAAAAATAATAGTCTTGCTAGAGTAGGGTGTCTAGGGTTCTGACAAAGGCCTCATCAAGAACTCTCCAGTTTTCCCAGTCCTGTGCCAGGAAGTGCCATCCTTTTGGCAAGTCGTCTTCCCATCTTCTTGCTGTATGTCCTCTTGCCCTCTTTGCGGCTCTTGGATACCAATATGTCACCTCCCGGTCCACTTTTCTTTGTTAGCTCTTATTATGTGACCAGTCCAGCACCACTTAAGTTTTCTTATTTTTTTGGTGACATCCACCACTGTAGTTGTATCTGAAATTCTGGTCGGCCTCCACTTGTCTTTAAGCTTAATATGAGGCATGCTAAAGAAGCATGCCATTTGCTGCTGACATACTTTTAGTTTCTGATATTGTAAGTCCCCAGGTCCGACAGCCATATGTTAGTATTGGTAGAATGCACATATTGAAAGCTTTGCGCTTATCTGCCATGCAAATTGATGTGTTTCTAAGTATAGTTTTTAGTGACCAGTAGCATGCCCATTCGTAATTCTTCTTTGCACTTCTTTTTCTATCTGAGAGCTTGGGGAGATTGTTTGGCCTAGGTAGATGTACTGCTCAACATACTCAATTTTTAAACCGTTCACCACTATGTCTTCTTTTTGTCCATTTGTCATTATTTTTGTTTTTTGTATGTTCATAGTGAGTCCGGCTTCCGCACTATATGATGTAAGTTGTTTAAGCATTTCTTGAAGGGTTTGTGCATCTTCAACGAACACAACAATGTCACAGTTTACTGCCATTTATATTGATTCCCCTGTCATTCCATTCAAGATTTTAATTGTCATTGTCATTCCATTTAAGATATTTAGGGGACAAAGGATCTCTCAACCCTTTTTTCGATTTTAAATTAAAATTGAGAAATAGTTTCTAGCATTACTCTTGCAGTACATTTTTTATTATTGTTATGTATTTATTACTTATGCCTTGTTTAGTCAGTATTTTGTATATCTACATATAATGTAATACTGAGACAAATGCCTTGTTTTAGTCTACAAAAGCTATATAGTATTTTTGCTATATATATACATACATACATATATGTATATGTATATGTATATGTATATATATATATATATATATATATATATATATATATATATATATATATATATCTATATATATATATATATCTATTATATATATATATATATATATAATATATGTATATATATATGTATATATATGCATATGTATATATATGCATATGTATATATATGTATATGTATATATATGCATATGTATATGTATATGTATATATATGCATATGTATATATGTATATGTATATATATGCATATGTATATATGTATATATATATGTATATAATATATATATATATATATGTATATATATATTATATATATATATATATATATATATATCTAGTATATATATATATATATATATATATAGATATATATAATATATATATATATATATATATATATATATATATGATATCTATATATATATATATTTATGTATATAATATATATATATATATATATATATATATATCTATATATATATATATATATATATATATATATATATATATATATATATATATATATAGCTATATATATATAGCTCACGCCTTTCTCTAGCACCTCCTTTGGAAAATCTTCCGTGGCATGGATATTTTTAAGGAATTCTTTACTATTTTTTTAGGATTTTACCTTTCATTGGACCTACTTTTTTGAATAGTGGTCTACGCTTTTTATCGTTTTTCTTTCCAATACGTGTTACCTGACTAATTTCCCATTTGGCCCACTCCCTAATTTTGACTTCTTCACTCATTAAGTTCAGTGTCTCTAAGACGGTGGACGCTGGACGCATGGTCTATCAAATCAATTCTTCTTTATTTGGTTCTTTTTCAGCAATCCCATGTAAGATTATTATTTGTTATTTTTTCTGATTTCCCTCTAGATATTGTATTTCATTTTTCATGGAGTCCATTTCATTCTTTAATATTTTATTTTCTTCCACTAATGGTTTAATTTTTGTCCTCCAGAGTTTCCGACACCGAGCTCGTCACGCTTTGTGTGACGCTTTGCGTTATGGCTTTAGTTTGCGATTGTAGTTCTAGTTTTATTTTTGACCACAACAAATTCATAGGTTCTTCCATAGTTTTTATTATATACAGTTCAATTACAGTTGTGTTTAATTTAACGACGGAATATAAAAAAAAACTAATGTCGGTGCATTTTGCGTAATGTATATCTAAGATGGATAAGCGGGACGTGGAACGTGGAGTTTTTATTTTTCTATATAGCTATAATAATAATTTATATATATTTATTTTCTTTATAGCACAAAAATACTGGGCGAAAGATATAATATTTCTAATAACAGAACACGAACAGCTAGGAATGCAAGCCTGGCTAGAAGCGTATCATGGGCTTCCGTCATCCAATTTCTATACATCTCTTGGAAACTTCTACAAGCCTGGTAGTTTTGGTGGATTCGAGAAGGTTTCTAAGGTATTTTTTTCTTTTTAATTCTGGTTCATTTAGGATTGATTTGATTCTTTTCTGGAATCTGTCAGAATTTTGATTCTTAAAAAAAGTTTCTATATTATGTTATTTAAAAAACAAATAAAGAATATATAAAAAAATATAATCTATATGAAAATATATTTCTTCAAATATAGTAATAGTAAAGGCCATTGTGATGCTGTGGCTGTCTGACTGTAAACCCCCCATCCGACAATCGTTTATTCGTCCGATAATTCTATAAATTTTCCATTCTGGCTGGACATATGAATACGCCTTCCTCAAGCTTTATTCATATAAAAAAGCTGCACTATTCTATCAAATTAAAAATTAAGTTACTTATTTTAATAAGAATAATAAGTGTGCTAGTTTCAAATGTATAATTTTTTATATAAATGTTTAATAAATTTATATCATTTATATAAAAAATTTAAATTGCCACAAGTATTAATTTACTATGATGAAATATGAATAGATAAAAAATGTAATGTACCTTTTTCACACATATAGCTTATATATATATATATATATAATATATATATATATATATATATATATATATATATATATATTATATATATATTATATATATATATATATCTATCTATATATATATATATATATATATATATATATATATATATACTATATATATATATATATATATATTTTTTTTTTTTCAGGCATTTGATTGGATGAACGATCAGAACAAATGTTTAAATCCAGGAACATTGAAAGGCAGATCTGGATCTATACAAGCTGCTATTAATTTGGAGTTTCATACACCAAAATTTAGTAAGTTTTTCATTGGTGGTAGCAGAATATTTAATATAAATAATTTATTTTTCCTGAGATTAGTGCACTTAATGAAATACAATTCTTAGTCTTATAACATAAGTCTAGAAATATGTACATATATTATTACATAAATAATTTAACTATATTGTTTCTATTACAGAATACATTGAGGTGAAAGTGGAAGGTCTCAACGGTCAACTGCCTAATTTGGATTTGGTCAACTTAGTCCATAAATTGTGTGTTAAATCTGGTATACATCACTCGTATAAAAATAGGTATGTAGGTTCGATTTTGATTAGGATTTTTTTATTAGAAAAAACAAAAAAATAATGAATGAAAAAATCTTCTGCATCTGCTTATTTCTACATGATGCAGAGTAGACAGGGTAATATAGGGTAATGTTCGTAGACATTGCGTGTTGAGTGGCGGAACTCAACGCCGTGCCTTGTTCTTTTACCAGAGAGCGGAAATTAATTCTTCCGGAGTGAGAATCGAACCCACAATTACAATTTTTATTTATTACAATAATACATGACATTATCAGCCCATAACAGTCCACTGGACGTAGGCCTCCCCCAGGGTACGCCATAAGGCACGATCTCTCGTTTCCGCCGTCCAGTGACTACCAGCCGCCTTTTTTATACGGGTGTCATCGGTCCATCTGGCCGGAGGGCGTCCAACGTTGTGCTAAATTTTTTTATTTAAAATACTTTCTTAAATTTGTTTCAGTTATTCCTGGATTCGAACGCGTAACAAAATGGACGAATGGATCAACAGTATATGGACTATGCTTGGCATGGTGTCCACTCAGCTTGCGGGGGTGAGTTTTGTTTTTATATATATATATATATATATATATATATATATATATATATATATATATATATATATATATATATATATATATATATATATATATATATCTTCACGTATCACGTATATATATCTTCACGCTCTATCACGCAGATAGCAGGTTAGATAGTGCTTAGGAACGTTCCCCACTTTTTTATACAAATAATATAATATGTAGTATAATATGGACAACGAATAGTGAATGTACTTCTATTTTTTTTGTGTTCGCGATTATTTAGTAAAATAAAGAAAAAACATTTAAATGCTCTAAACATGTGAAAAAACTTGTCTTGTAACAATTAATATTTAAAAATGTTAAAAAAAAGGAATTTAATTATAAATGAATCGGGATTCGAACCCACACCTCTGGTTTAGCTTCCAATCGCTCGTCACCAATTGAGCTATTTGTAAGAACTGATCGAGCTACGTCGAAATACTTTTATAAACTTAAATAGATTGTAACAGTTTATTTATAATCTACCAGAGGAGGGAAATGAAAATAAGCAATCACTCATGGGGTTGAACCCGTAACCATCCCATTACACAATAGCAAAAGCCTAAGTCCCATTCTTTCCCTTCTTAAGATTTTTTTTGATGTACAATAAATATTTATATCATTATTATTTTGTCAACCTGGCTATAAGAGAGTTGGGTGGAACCTGGAGAACGGAGTGTCTTAGGTCATCTCACTATCTGCTATATGCGGGATACAGCGTGAAGCTATGTATTAATTTTTTTCAGGTACCAAACGGCAACCATGGCTTATTCCATCGTTATGGAATCGAAGCCGTGACCCTCGAAGGTCGGGACGCAGATGACCCTTCAGGTCGACCTCCTAGAGTCCACTCCCTATCTCCTGCTAACTTCTACCGCCTTGGTATAACGTTAGAAAGTATTCTGCGGTCGCTGAACAACCTTCTGGAGCGATTCCACCAGAGTTACTTCTTTTATATGCTGGCGGCTACTAACAGGTTCATTTCTATAGGTAAGTTTTGTTTTTACACGTACATTTGTTTTTTAGGTAACTTGTTTATATAGGTAAAATTTGTTTCTTTAGGTAAACTTTGTTTTTAGATGTAAACTTTCCTGTATGATGTTTTTTAATTATTTTTTGTCCCATCCAATTTTTTTCTTAGTGTATACCTTTTTGGCGGGACTTAAATTTCTTTTTTATATTTACTATTTTCTCTAAAAGCCATTGCATTAGGAGAGTCGGAATGTAACACGATAATTGTGGGTTCGATTCCCATTAATGGGAACGTGAATTATTTTCAAATATGCGGCGTTGAATTACGCAATGTCTTGAGTTGTGCAATGTCGTGGAAAGTGGAGAGTATTTATAATGTAATATTTATATTTTAGGTCAATATATGCCCTCATTGTGTCTGTTATGTGGTGCTATGTTAATACGAGCATTGTCCTTGTGGGTTACTTTACAAAAAGATTCGGACGAACAGACAGATAAGGCTAAAGACGAATCAAAAGAAAAAAATTATAAAAAATATAAAGAAATAGAAGATTTAAAAGAAAAGATATAGATGAATCAAAAGAAAAACAAGATATAGAAGATTTAAAGGAAAAAGATATAATGAATCAAAAGAAAAACAGAAGAAGAAGATAAAGAGTAGAAGATTTAAAGGCGAAAGAAATATAAAGAAAAAGAAAGAAAGTAAAGATGCCGAAATTGCACGTAGTGAACAAAGGGCTAATTTTTTATTGTAAATTTATTGGGGGACGCTTTGGGTGAATTCCCATTGATTTTAGTCGATCGGAGTAAGTTTTTTTGTTTTTTTTTTGTGTAGTTTCCTTTAGTTTCTTTTATTTTTTTTTTTTTTTTTGATTTTAAAAAAATTTTTAAATTAAATATGGAAAAGCAGTGGGGCTATCTTTTTTTCTAACTTATAAATAAAAATTTAATTTTAAAACTTTTTTAGATTGAAGCTATATTCGGAACTAAAGGGCGATTTCAAAATTTTGCTAGTTTGGATACTCTATGGTAATTCAGATAAAAGTTTCAAAGATATCTATGTACTTTCGGTTTGGTTTTCCCCCCCACGTAGAAGTCCTTGGCTTGTTTTATAATATTTATATTTATATTAATTTTTTATAATATATATTATATATATAATATAAAATATTATAATATAAAATATATATTTAAAATATATATATATATATATTTTTTATATATATAAAATATATAATATAAAATTAATAATATACGAAGTGTCATTTAAAACGATTTCTGGCTTACCCTTTTAAAAACTTAATAAAAAATTGATAAATTTTTTAAAAACAATGAATATTAATTCATTACAAAATAAAAAATATTGCAAGTAAAACCTTCGAAACAAGGGTCAAATTTTTTTTTGTCTCGATTAAAATTTTTTTTTTAACGATATTTTCGATTTCCGCTTTCCTTCGCCATATGCGTGATACAGCGTAACCTAAAACCCCCATATAACTACAAAACTTAAAAAATACAATTTCTTCCCAAACGGAGCGAAATATTCAATGCCTTCCGAACAAACCGTTTTCTATTTCCTCATAGCCACTTGCATATCAATAACGGTGGGCACCCCCATTACGTATAGGGGTTTTAGTCCATTTTGAGGAAATGTCTCATGAAATTGGTGTAATAGAAATTTGGGGACGGCCCTTGTCAAATTTGGGATGCCAATTTTCCT
>JAXRJS010000200.1:10000-20950 GCA_037127375.1 Dione juno | reverse complement strand
ATTTGCAGGTTACCAATATGCACTTTTATCTATAAAGACAACTTTAATTACATTATTACGACAATATCGATTACTTCCCGCAACAAGCTTTATATATGACAAAACGAATCCACTTCGGAACTCTTTTGAAATTATGATGAAGCACGTCAATAACTATGAAGTTCAAATAGAAAATCGAAATAAAAATAAAATTTGACGGAATAAATAATATAAACGAATAAATAATTAAAATAAAATCTTTTTAATTCTTAATTAAATGATTTTTTTTTTCAATACTTCTAATTTTATTATTCGCCTTTTTTTACCAGAGCCATGAAATGAAAATAATTAATTTTCTCAAGTGGTTATAAAACTCTCCACCGCCGTGTTAAACACCTTATTTAAATAAACATTGCTTGCTGATTGCTAGAAATCACCACAGCCGACATCTTGCCAGACCAATAAAATATATGTATTATAAATATGAACTGCGCAAGCGCATGGGATTTTTTAGAAACAAAGGCTTAGCAAAGCAAAGATTACCTTTTATTTATTTTATATAACAGGGTAGGCAGACGGGAGGGTTTCAGGACACGCTAGGTTCATCACTTTCTGCCGAATTTACAAGGCATTACGTATTGAGGGACAGGGACAGGGAGGGACGTCGACGAATTTATATATTTTGCACTTATTTACTTACCTACTTAAAATATTTTGAATACGCTTTACCATTTAGGAGGAAGCAGAGAAAACCGTTTGGTTTTTGTTTTTACAAGTTATCCTCATCGAATTTCGGGTCATTTTTTTTAACGTATCACCATAGTGATGCGCGTCATTGTGACGGAAACATTCGATACACCTAATGTCAGATTTCATCTAAAAGGTGAGAGGTGAGAGGTGAGATGTGCCCGTATACAACATAATACAATACACAATGTTTACAAAAAATGCTTGTATAAAAATTTGAATAAATTAAAATATGAATTCTAGAAGAATTCCTATAATATTATCCTTTTATTTATTTATTATATACTAGCGACCCGCTCGCGGCTTCGCCCACTTAAATTAGCTAGAAAGCGTTGGTTCTAAATTTTTATACCTGTTTCATAGTGCAATTCTTTGATTTTCTCGTCGTCTTTTTTGAATCACTCTTGTCTATTATTAAAAATCATGATGAATGTAGCTATATGTTTCTTGCATGTATATATTAAAACGTAAACGTATATGTAATTAACATTTAGTCTAAGAAGATTATGTTTAGCTTTTCTATCATAGCGTAATAAATACAATATCCACTTCCCACACTTGCAATTTATCATCCTAATAATACCAACTCTAATTATTTTTTTTTTTAAAATAAGTAAATTATATATTTTTTTTTATTTTTAAATACACAGCGTTCTTCTTATCATTAAAATATGTCACCATAATAGCTGTAAATCAAATGATTTGTAACTATTACTGTGACATCTACCTAAAGTGTGGAAACAATTTTCAAATTCTTTTATTTTTAAATTTGAAAAACTTTTGCCATTTGCCACTGTTACTAAGTGAGAATGGAATAAAACTACTTTTACTTGCAAGTAATCGACGTAATTTAACCGTCTCTGTTTTTACTTTTCGTTCGACTTTTGCATTGCACCTCAAGATAAAAACGATCCTATATAAATATATAAATATATATATATATATATATATATATATATTATATATATATATATATATATATATATATATATATATATATATATATATATATATATATATATGACGAAAGTCCATGTCCAGAGTTGTTTATAATAAATAATGACGTCAGCATTGCTGACGTCATTAATGTCACAATTTTCCATGACAAGTAAAACTCGCAAACGTTTCGAATAGACCTTTATTTATTACAATAAAGACGTCTACTGTTTACGATTGCTTGAGTCCGAATGCCTCGTGTAACAATATTCACTCATATTTATAATAGTACCCCCACTATGAGTTTCTACAAAATCTGGCTTTAATCAATTGCTTGTCTATAAATCTTTTAACAAATATTAATCATAATAATAATTTTAATTATATAAACTTATTTAGTTATATTAATAATCATTTTAGTAAATAATTATAATTTAACATTCATTCAATTCACATACATTCATTCAATAATTATTTATTTATTTATAAATTGTTGTTACGCCGTTACGGGCCGTTCTGATCGGCGGTGCGCGCTCTGCACCTGCCGTCTTTATGCTCTCTGCCAGAAGAAGTTTGCGTTTTGTCTGTAATAAAATAATATTTCCCTTTTTCAAAATTGGTATCTGTATACCTTCATACAGTTAATAATTAAGTGATTGTTTAAATTACATTTTAAAATGTAATTAGTTATGTGTGAATTATGGCGTACACTGTGGTACCTTTGTACACTGTGGTACTGTTGTACACTGTGGTACTGTTGTACACTGTGGTACTGTTGTACACTGTGGTACTGTTGTACACTGTGGTACTGTTGTACACTGTGGTACTGTTGTACACTGTGGTACTGTTGTACACTGTGGTACTGTTGTACACTGTGTTACTGTTGAACACTGTGTTCCTTTTGTACAATGTGGTACTGTTGTAAAATGTTGTACTTTTGTACACTGTGGTACTGTTGTACACTGTGGTACTGTTGTACACTGTGGTACTGTTGTACACTGTGGTACTGTTGTACACTGTGGTACTGTTGTACACTTTGTGTGTTTGTTACGGCAATGAATAATACAAATTCATAACTCACCGCTTAGTTTAAACATTTTGATCTTGGGTTTGTTGCTCATTAACGTTGGTTCTCGGAGTCGACGGTTCAGGGTCGTCGGTTGATTGTTCTTCTTCCGCCGTTACGGTTATCTGGTCTCCGGGTTGAGGTGCCCGACGAAGTTGATCATGAGCGACTTTCCTCGGTCGCCAGGAGCCCACGACTTTTTTTACTAGGTATCGATCATAATCCAATATTCTTAATATTTCGTATGGTTCACTGAACTTAACATCCAGTGATGTTTGATTGCGAGGATTATTTTTAACTAAAACATAATCACCCCGCTGGAAGTGACGGTTCAGCATTTTACGACATCTTTTGTCGAACGTGGTTACCGAGTGCTTCAATATTTACAGTCTGCTCGTCAATGTTTACAAGACTGAGGAGCTCTGGAGGTACGCAATGCTTGCGCTGAGTAAGCAAGGTTAGTGGAGCTACGCCAGTCACACGATGGGGAGTGCAGTTTATTGCTAACTGTATTTCCTCAAGAGTTGTTTGCCATACGTCTGTTTCATAATTTTTAATCATGATCAGAGTGTTTTTGAGCATAGCCACAACACGTTCTACCTGACCATTTGCTCGGCTGATTCCTGGTGATATAGCATGGATCTCAACCCCCATACGGTCGCAGTAGATTTTGAATTCCCCTAGGAACTCTCGTCCACCGTCAACTATGATTTGTGCTGGAGTACCGAATAGGTGAACAGTACGTTTCAAGGCGGCCAAAGTACTATGTGGATTCTTATTGGTCGCATAATAAAATAGCACGTACTTTGTAAAGGCGTCTATAGAGACAATTACATACTGTTGATCACCAGATGTTCTCATTTTGCCCGTTATA
This sequence comes from Dione juno, assembly GCA_037127375.1. Classification (NCBI taxonomy): domain Eukaryota; kingdom Metazoa; phylum Arthropoda; class Insecta; order Lepidoptera; family Nymphalidae; genus Dione; species Dione juno. Next base: position 17,348 of record JAXRJS010000200.1, on the reverse strand, counting down.
TCCATGTGTATAACTTGAAAGGCAGTATTCGGTTTCTGAATTGGGTGCATTTGAGCTTGAATGGCACCAGATGCTCCTTTGGATGTTTTACAAACTACATAATTATCAACAAACTTTCGAACGATTGTACTCATCTTATCAAACAAGTAGTCGTCCTTAATTTTGTGTAACGTTTTCTCCCAACCAGGATGTTTCAGTGCAGTGTGAAACGAGTTAGTTAAGCTCCACTGAAAAGATTTTGGCACAACTGTACAAAGCTTTTGACCAAAAGCTGGATCTTCTATGATGCGTTTTAGAACAGTTTTCTAGTACATAACCATTCCTTCGATCATTACTATTCATACTATCCATTATAGCTCGTAATGTTTGGTCGCGTCTTTGTTCCACTTTCAGCCAATCGATATCTTTGGTCATCATATTTACTGTGAGATCTACAGGATTCCTGCTGAAGTAGTCAGCGTGTTGAAGTTGTTGACCTTTGCGGTATTCCACCTCAAAATTACAATTTTGTAAAAATTGCCCACCAGCGATGGATTCTAGGCAGTAGATCCTTTTTGTGCTTAGACGCCTTCAACGCATTACAGTCTGTGATGACTGTAAATTTACGTCCATAAAGATATTGCCTGAAGTGTTTTATAGCTCTAACTACGGCCAAGGTCTCTAATTCATAAGAGTGGTATCTACTTTCAGTTTCAGTAGTCCTCATGCTCATGAACGCAACGACATGTTGTCGTCCCGCGATGACTTGTACCAGTACTGCCCCGAATCCCAGACTACTTGCATCGGTATATAATTGAATCGGCGCTTCCTCTTGAAATAGTGTAAGTACTGGAGAAGATATTAAGCACTGAATAACCTTTTCTCTTGCTTCCTCATGACGTTCATTCCACTCCCATTTAGCTCCTGGCTTGGTTAATTCATAAAGTGGAACCATTATACGTGAGAAGTCCGGTATAAATTTTCTAAAGTAGCCAGCCAGACCACAAAATTGTCTCACTTGCCTGGGTGTTGTTGGTACAGGCGCTTTTACAAGAGCATCTATTTTTTTTTTTTGGACTCGGACGGACATGACCATTAGATACCGAGTTGCCTAGATATTCAATTGAGCGCTTGTAAAAGCTGCATTTGTCAGCATTAATAGCCGCATCTTGTAAGGCGATGAGAATCCGTTCAATGTTTGACAGCCCTTCTTCGATTTCTTCATATTTGCTTAACACATCGTCAACATAAACTTGAGCTCCATTGCCTAGTAATGGACTCAAAGCTCTGTTGATACATCTTTGATAGACGGAACATGCGTTGCTTAATCCAAAAGGCATAGTCACATATTCAAATAAACCGTCTGGTGTCACAAAAGCTGTTTTTTCAATTGATGACTCTGCAATTGGTATTTGATGAAAACGTAGTTTTAAAGAACTGTCAATGGCAATGGATAGTGGTCCCGTACGGTATTAGAGTTGAGCTCTCTGAAATCCACACACATTCGATCATCCCCATTCTTTTTTTTTACTAGAATAATGGGACTACAATAGGGAGATTTGCTTTCACGTACAATGCCATGTTCTATTAACTCTTGAATAATGGCTCGTACGGACGACGGACTGAGCCTATATGGTCTTCGTGCTACATACTTATTTGGATTTTTCAAACGTATTTCCAGTTCACCAGTTTTGACACGAGTTGTTGGGTACCCTCTGATAAATAAGTGTTGATATTTGTTTAGTAGAGTGCGTAACCTTGCAACATCCTTTTCATTTGCAAGATCACAGTCAATTTTTTCAACATCGGGTTTTGACTTTGAACTTGGTTGATATTCAGCTGGTGTGCTAACTTTGCTCCACCCGACGTAATCATCATAATAAGATTCGTATTATTTAAGAGGTTCATGCCCACTAGGATATCTGTCGTCATCTCATAGTCTGCCACTATATGGAACTGTAGCTCTATGTTGATCTCATTTATAACAACAACCGCAACTAGGGTAGCTAATGATAGTACCGGAAACTGTCCAATTCCTCTCAAGTAATTTGTTGTTTGTAGTCTTTTCCCTGGTAATTGAGCTGCTATGGATTCTCGCACAAGTGAACAGTCAGCACCACTGTCAAATATTGCCTGAAAAGTCTCGGAGCTAGTTTAGATCCAGCAATGAGATTCACATTTGACTTCAATGAACGTTCACGCTTGAAGCATGTTTCAAAAGTATGCCCAGGTATTTTGCAAAATGAACAGATTGTCTTGGTGTTTTGGTTGGAGCCTGCTTCCTTGTTTTTGTTAGTTTCAGTTTTTGTAATATTCCTTTGTTCATATTGAGATCTTGGTTCGTTCGATTTATAGTAACATTCACTGGTAGTGTGATTGGATCTTCTACAAATACGGCACGGCGAAGTGGATGTTGTTGCATTCGAAAAACGTGGTCGCTTATTTGTAATGTTATTATTGGAATGCGTGTGAGGACGCTTCATAGTTTTTATTGATGATGCGACAGATATCAATTCTGGCACTGTTGTTGCCCTTGTATTCAGTAATTCAATCCTTAGTCTTTCGTCGTTTACGCATCCTATCACTGCCTCGACTGCATCTTCATTCGATAGTTTGTCCTTAGTGATTCTCCTCCACAAGACCCAAGCTCGTGATAAAAACTCTGAAATGTCTTTTGATGAGTCGTACACATGCTCTCTGAATCGCACTATATCTCGAGAGTAACGGTTTTCTGGCTCGAATGTTGTGATTAGATTGTTGCGCATCTCAGCCCATGAGACAGTAGTGACCATCCAATCATCAATCCACATTTTTGCTCTTCCCTTTAAAAGGCTACCGACCTTCATTTGCACATCAAAGTCATTAAGTCTATAGGTTTTGATTGCTTTGTCGATGTGTTGACACCACTCATGTAAATGTCATTAATACGTACCTTTGCCTCTGCTGGTGTATTTAAACGTTCCGACATTTGCTGCATCATTTGCATCATTTGCATAATGAACTGTGGCGGTATACTATTCGTTGTTGCATTAAATAAGGCTGATTGTTCTTGTTGAATAGAAGCTCCAGTATTTCCTGTGTTATTTAATTCATGCAACCGTTCTTCTTGACTTTAAAGCATCAGGTAGTTGAGCGGAAGTGGCCGCACCCGATCCCACTTCTGATGACGAAAGTCCATGTCCAGAGTTGTTTTTAAAAATAATGACGTCAGCATTGCTGACGTCATTAATGTCACAATTTTCCATGACAAGTAAAACTCGCAACCATTTCGTATAGACCATTATTTATTACAATAAAGACGTCTACTGTTTACGATTGCTTGAGTCCGAATGCCTCGTGTAACAACATTCACTCTTGTTTATAATAGTACCCCCACTATGAGTTTCTACAAAATCTGGCTTTAATCAATTGCTTGTCTATAAATCTTTTAACAAATATTAATCATAATAATAATTTTAATTATATAAACTTATTTAGTTATATTAATAATCATTTTAGTAAATAATTATAATTTAACATTCATTCAATTCACATACATTCATTCAATAATTATTTATTTATTTATAAATTGTTGTTACGCCGTTACGGCCGTTCTGATCGGCGGTGCGCGCTCTGTACCTGCCGTCTTTATGCTCTCTGCCAGAAGAAGTTTGCGTTTTGTCTGTAATAAAATAATATTTCCCCTTTTCAAAATTGGTATCTGTATACCTTCATACAGTTAATAATTAAGTGATTGTTTAAATTACATTTTAAAATGTAATTAGTTATGTGTGAATTATGGCGTACACTGTGGTACCTTTGTACACTGTGGTACTGTTGTACACTGTGGTACTGTTGTACACTGTGGTATTGTTGTACACTGTGGTACTGTTGTACACTGTGGTACTGTTGTACACTGTGGTACTGTTGTACACTGTGGTACTGTTGTACACTGTGGTACTGTTGTACACTGTGGTACTGTTGTACACTGTGGTACTGTTGTACACTGTGGTACTGTTGTACACTGTGGTACTGTTGTACACTGTGGTACTGTTGTACACTGTGGTACTGTTGTACACTGTGGTACTGTTGTACACTGTGGTACTGTTGTACACTGTGGTACTGTTGTACACTTTGTGTGTTTGTTACGGCAATGAATAATACAAATTCATAACTCACCGCTTAGTTTAAACATTTTGATCTTGGGTTTGTTGCTCATTAACGTTGGTTCTCGGAGTCGACGGTTCAGGGTCGTCGGTTGATTGTTCTTCTTCCGCCGTTACGGTTATCTGGTCTCCGGGTTGAGGTGCCCGACGAAGTTGATCATGAGCGACTTTCCTCGGTCGCCAGGAGCCCACGACTTTTTTTTACTAGGTATCGATCATAATCCAATATTCTTAATATTTCTTATGGTTCACTGAACTTAACATCCAGTGATGTTTGATTGCGAGGATTATTTTTAACTAAAACATAATCACCCCGCTGGAAGTGACGGTTCAGCATTTTACGACATCTTTTGTCGAACGTGGTTACCGAGTGCTTCAATATTTACAGTCTGCTCGTCAATGTTTACAAGACTGAGGAGCTCTGGAGGTACGCAATGCTTGCGCTGAGTAAGCAAGGTTAGTGGAGCTACGCCAGTCACACGATGGGGAGTGCAGTTTATTGCTAACTGTATTTCCTCAAGAGTTGTTTGCCATACGTCTGTTTCATAATTTTTAATCATGATCAGAGTGTTTTTGAGCATAGCCACAACACGTTCTACCTGACCATTTGCTCGGCTGATTCCTGGTGATATAGCATGGATCTCAACCCCCATACGGTCGCAGTAGATTTTGAATTCCCCTAGGAACTCTCGTCCACCGTCAACTATGATTTGTGCTGGAGTACCGAATAGGTGAACAGTACGTTTCAAGGCGGCCAAAGTACTATGTGGATTCTTATTGGTCGCATAATAAAATAGCACGTACTTTGTAAAGGCGTCTATAGAGACAATTACATACTGTTGATCACCAGATGTTCTCATTTTGCCCGTATATCCATGTGTATAACTTGAAAGGCAGTATTCGGTTTCTGAATTGGGTGCATTTGAGCTTGAATGGCACCAGATGCTCCTTTGGATGTTTTACAAACTACATAATTATCAACAAACTTTCGAACGATTGTACTCATCTTATCAACCAGTAGTCGTCCTTAATTTTGTGTAACGTTTTCTCCCAACCAGGATGTTTCAGTGCAGTGTGAAACGAGTTAGTTAAGCTCCACTGAAAAGATTTTGGCACAACTGTACAAAGCTTTTGACCAAAAGCTGGATCTTCTATGATGCGTTTTTAGAACAGTTTTCTAGTACATAACCCATTCCTTCGATCATTACTATTCATACTATCCATTATAGCTCGTAATGTTTGGTCGCGTCTTTGTTCCACTTTCAGCCAATCGATATCTTTGGTCATCATATTTACTGTGAGATCTACAGGATTCCTGCTGAAGTAGTCAGCGTGTTGAAGTTGTTGACCTTTGCGGTATTCCACCTCAAAATTACAATTTTGTAAAAATTGCCCACCAGCGATGGATTCTAGGCAGTAGATCCTTTTTGTGCTTGGACGCCTTCAACGCATTACAGTCTGTGATGACTGTAAATTTACGTCCATAAAGATATTGCCTGAAGTGTTTTATAGCTCTAACTACGGCCAAGGTCTCTAATTCATAAGAGTGGTATCTACTTTCAGTTTCAGTAGTCCTCATGCTCATGAACGCAACGACATGTTGTCGTCCCGCGATGACTTGTACCAGTACTGCCCCGAATCCCAGACTACTTGCATCGGTATATAATTGAATCGGCGCTTCCTCTTGAAATAGTGTAAGTACTGGAGAAGATATTAAGCACTGAATAACCTTTTCTCCTTGCTTCCTCATGACGTTCATATGTCCACTCCCATTTAGCTCTGGCTTGGTTAATTCATAAAGTGGAACCATTATACGTGAGAAGTCCGGTATAAATTTTCTAAAGTAGCCAGCCAGACCACAAAATTGTCTCACTTGCCTGGGTGTTGTTGGTACAGGCGCTTTTACAAGAGCATCTATTTTTTTTTTTGGACTCGGACGGACATGACCATTAGATACCGAGTTGCCTAGATATTCAATTGAGCGCTTGTAAAAGCTGCATTTGTCAGCATTAATAGCCGCATCTTGTAAGGCGATGAGAATCCGTTTCAATGTTTGGACAGCCCTTCTTCGATTTCTTCATATTTGCTTAACACATCGTCAACATAAAACTTGAGCTCCATTGCCTAGTAATGGACTCAAAGCTCTGTTGATACATCTTTGATAGACGGAACATGCGTTGCTTAATCCAAAAGGCATAGTCACATATTCAAATAAACCGTCTGGTGTCACAAAAGCTGTTTTTCAATTGATGACTCTGCAATTGGTATTTGATGAAAACGTAGTTTTAAAGAACTGTCAATGGCAATGGATAGTGGTCCCGTACGGTATTAGAGTTGAGCTCTCTGAAATCCACACACATTCGATCATCCCCATTCTTTTTTTTTACTAGAATAATGGGACTACAATAGGGAGATTTGCTTTCACGTACAATGCCATGTTCTATTAACTCTTGAATAATGGCTCGTACGGACGACGGACTGAGCCTATATGGTCTTCGTGCTACATACTTATTTGGATTTTTCAAACGTATTTCCAGTTCACCAGTTTTGACACGAGTTGTTGGGTACCCTCTGATAAATAGTGTTGATATTTGTTTAGTAGAGTGCGTAACCTTGCAACATCCTTTTCATTTGCAAGATCACAGTCAATTTTTTCAAACATCGGGTTTTGACTTTGAACTTGGTTGATATTCAGCTGGTGTGCTAACTTCGCTCCACCCGACGTAATCATCATAATAAGATTCGTATTATTTAAGAGGTTCATGCCCACTAGGATATCTGTCGTCATCTCATAGTCTGCCACTATATGGAACTGTAGCTCTATGTTGATCTCATTTATAACAACAACCGCAACTAGGGTAGCTAATGATAGTACCGGAAACTGTCCAATTCCTCTCAAGTAATTTGTTGTTTGTAGTCTTTTCCCTGGTAATTGAGCTGCTATGGATTCTCGCACAAGTGAACAGTCAGCACCACTGTCAAATATTGCCTGAAAAGTCTCGGAGCTAGTTTAGATCCAGCAATGAGATTCACATTTGACTTCAATGAACGTTCACGCTTGAAGCATGTTTCAAAAGTATGCCCAGGTATTTTGCAAAATGAACAGATTGTCTTGGTGTTTTGGTTGGAGCCTGCTTCCTTGTTTTTGTTAGTTTCAGTTTTTGTAATATTCCTTTGTTCATATTGAGATCTTGGTTCGTTCGATTTATAGTAACATTCACTGG
>JAXRJS010000200.1:0-5000 GCA_037127375.1 Dione juno | reverse complement strand
AAGTCCGTAACTCGGCGGTTACCGCCTTATTACCTGGGTCACCTACGGAAAAAACTTTGCGGTAGCGCTTTTGAAGACTTCAGAATGGCTTTTTGAAGTTGCCGTCGCTGCCCCCGCTTGATGCGGAAAAAGGTACTGATCAGGGGGTAATCACAAACTTAATCATGCTTATGCTCCCCACGGGTTGTAGCGGCTGGAAAGGGACTTTCTGGGGGCAGTGTGAAGGGTCCTACTCGCTATAAAACCGCTACCCAAGCAATCTTAGTTTTGGGGGGGACTTGAACGTCCGTGGGTAGGTCGCTGAGGTGTATGAACGTGTTTTACGGGGGGTTTTGGTTGTCTTCGCAATGCAAAGGGGGAAAATATTCTAAGAACCTGCATTGCTCTGACTCCATCGTAAACACTTTCTCCCGAAGAAACCTCAGCACCCCTTTAACGTATAAGAAAGGGGCCCACTCAACTCAAATTGATTATTTGCTGACTAGACGGTGTCAACAGGCAGGGGACCAACTGTAAGGTCATTCCCCGAAAACCTGACGGCCCCATCGCCTCCTTTTCATGGGCTATAATGTTACCCCGAAAAAAAAAGTACTAGAAACGCAAGCCTAGGGTTAATGGGGGTTTGTTAATGGGGGAGCAACAGACTTCTTGGCGGGGGTGGGATCAAAATCTCTGCTAAAACCGAGACCGCTCAACTGCATGGGATCGAGCTCATTCAACAAACTTGCGGCGGGGAAACGGTTCTTGGGGTTACTAAGGGTGGGCGTGTCATCGACGGAACATGGTGGGGGTGACCGGGGCGGGGTATTTTGGGAAAAGAAGGGTGCGTTTTAAAAAATGGCGCATTCCAACTCTCCTGAAGACAGACTGGAGTACAAAGCAGCGAAACGGGCCAGCAAAAAAGTGTAGCCAGAGCCCGCAGAGAAAATTTGTCGCCATTGTACGAAACTTGAAACTGTGGAGGGGGAAAGCTCATATACAAACTGGCTCGTGCTCGAGATAAAGCGACGCAGGATATTACAAAATGTCTTTGCGTCAGAGATTCTCGGGGCACGTTGCTTTGTAGTCATGCCTCTGTGAAGGAGAGATGGAGAAGCTACTTTAAGGAGCTGCTGAACACTCAGCAGTCTTGTAGTCTTCCCCTAAATTATCTCCTAACCTCGGACTTGTTGCTCCAAAAACCCGTGACGAAACTCGTTTTGTCTTCGACGCATGAAGAACGGAAAGCGGTAGGACCTGACGACATCCCAATAGGCGTGGAAATCTTTGGGGCTCTCTTGGTTGCTTATCTTACTGACCTGTTTAACCGTATCTTGAATACGGGAAAGATGCCCATCAGGGCGGCGAGTTTTATTTCCCTATTTAAAAAGGGAAGGGGCAGTGTTCAAGATTCGGTAGTTATAGGGGCATTAAGATTATGAGCCACACCATAAAGCTCTTCGAGCGCATGATGGGCCCTCAGGCTCCCCCAAGAATGTACTGTCTCTGGTCTCAGTATGGGTTTCAACCAGGATCGGCACTATGGATGCCATTTTTGCCCTCAAACTTTGATGGAGGCTTACAAAAAAAAGGGAAGCTCTGCATTTCCCTTTTTTGGATTTGCAGAAGGCCTTTGACTGTGTGCCACGTCGTGTTTTGGGGGGCATTGCGATCCAAGGGGTCCCTAAAGCCTAATTGGGTTATCAAGATAGTACAACGACTCCGCTTCAGTGGTTAACCGCTGTTGGCGACACCAACCCTTCCCGATTACTGTGGGGGTTCACCAGGCTCAGCTTTTAGTCCGTTCTTATTAAATGTAGTGCTGGATACTGTCTCGGCTCACATCCAATGCCACCCCCGTGGCTGATAGTATGCCGATGACATAGTACTCATCGACGAAAACCCGACTGATGCTGGAGCTAAAGTGAACGCCGGGAAAGGGGTGCGCTTGAGAACGGTGGTCTAAAACTGAATGTGTCGAAGACCGAGTACATGGCTTGCGGGAACCCCGGACTCGAGCACCACCCATATGGGGTGGCCGCCGTTAATTCGGAGAATTCAGGTACCTTGGAGCCGTTATGCATGAGTCGGGAGGCATCGACCACGACATCCATGCCCGTATAAACGCTGCCTGGGCCAAATGGCGGGAGGTCACTGGTGTAGGTCTGTGATAGCAGAATACCGCCCAGCTCAAGGGACTGATATACAAGAGCATTATCCGACTGTTCTTATATACGGCAGCGAATGTGGCCAACATTATCTCGGCACACTCAGGAGCTTCACGTTACGGAGATGAAGATGCTGAGATGGATGTGTGCGGTTACGCGGTCCCACCGCATACGCAACACATTCATTCGAGGTAGTCTTGGGGTCCGTGACGTAGCGGATAAGCTCCAAGAGCGTCGCCTGAGATGGTATGGCCATGTTATGCGCCGATCTGAGACTATGTCGGAAGGAAGTGCCTTGACATGTCTGTCCCTGGAGTTAGACCACCCGACGCCCAAGGAAGCGATGGCTGGATGTCGTGACACAAGACATGAGAGCCAATAGAATTGTCCACTGAGGATGTTAAAGACCGTGCAAAGTGGAGTAGGCTTAGTCGGAAGGCAGACCCTGGCAAAAGCCGGGGACTAATGCCAGAAGAAGAAGAAGATATATCTACAAGTGTATTCGCGCCCCCGTGGGTTCCGTCCTATTTCAAATTTGTCGTATTTCGATGAGAATCACTACCTATAAAAATTTGACAAATTTAAAATTTTTGCAGTTTTAAACTACTCTTTTGTGGGAAATTTACTACAAATATAAGTTTTCCCAGGGTTTTTATTCGGGGATATATCTAAAAATTTTTTTTTTGGTATTTTCGATTGGTTGTACTATAACTCAAACTTTTTGGGCCAAATTTTTCATACCTTTAAGGGTGAGAAGTACCATCACGCGACGATAATCATACCAAATGCAAAAAATAGGCATAAACTTTTCATATCTTTTGTTTACGTTGACTTAGAAGTTTGATTTTTACTGTGCTTCAGGGGGTTTATCATTTAGACATTTGTGTCAATTTCAGCTTAAAATCTTTCACGAAATTTTGGGGAAAAAATTTTCTTGCCAGACAGACAAAAGGGGAAAACAGAGTGTCCTATTAGGGTTCCGTTTCTTTTTTTTGAGGTAGGGAAAATATACGGGTACATTGTTTTGAATAATAATTAGAGTGATTCTAAAAAAGCGATGTGAAAATTTTTTAAATTTCATTGTTATTTAGGTTAAAAATTTTAAAACGAACGCTATCTAGCTAAAATAATCGGCGAAGCTGGAAGCGAGCTGGGGTTTTTAGTATATAATATATATATATAATTTATATATATTTAAAAATATATATATTTGAAAAATATTATATATAAATATAATTCCTAATTTGTAAAATAAATTATATTATAAAACCAATGCAGTTCCTTGGTCCTGAAACCAAAAGGCATAAATGCACCGCAACTAAATCTGTCAGGGTTTTAACTTTTCCCCCACTTTTGGACCCCAATAATGAGGATTGTAATGTATTCCCCAAAAATTAACAACACGGATATCCTTTGCGGTAAGTAACCTGAAGCTATAGCAAGCAAGTCTTTATAAAAATTAAATTTAAATTTTTGTAACTGAATTTCGGAAAAATTAAAACCCTTATAACTACATTGGTATTAAAATTTAAACTGTGTCACAGCTATTTAAAGACCGCCTCCAAAGTATCCTTGCAAGAAATTATAGAAATAAAATAAAGTAAAATTTAAAACTGATTACTCCGATACTCCTTTGGGGGACTTTAAGTTGCCTAAGCCAAAGTCTACCTAGGGCTTATAAGCGGTGTGTAAACAAAACTCATAGTAAGAATGGCCGTGTATGGAAATCAGCTGTGTGTGGATAACCCCAAACATTGCATTAGTTTTAATGAACTTTTAAATACTCGCTAAGAAAAACAGATATCACCACAAATGAGTTAAAATCGTGAAAAAATTTTAAAGAAATGATTGTGAAAATTGAATGAAATGAATGAAATATTATCATATTTTATAGTCTAAAAAAATACAAGTATTTCTTTTCATGTAAATAAAAATATCTTACCTAATAAAGTTTTTTCGAGTCGTTTTCCCCCCGGGTTTAAATACTGGGACAGGTGGGTAAAATCGTAGTGTCCCCTTTACAACGGCATCCAAAATTTTAAATTTCTTTTCAAATCGCTATTTTTATTTTGGGTTTTTCTTCACCTAACTTTCTAATATTCTAAAAAGAAACTACAAATATTAGTATTTTGGGAAGAAAAAAACTCGTCATAAGCAATTCACCCCATCTGATTTTCATTAAATAATATTCATCCCAATAGACACAGACCACTATATATCTTTTTTTTTGTTTTTGTAGTAAAAACCCAAAAAAAATGACTACAACTTACTCTGGATTAAATTTTTCTTGTATATCGTGAACGTGTATGTTGACGTGTATTTGATGACGTGACAGCAAGTCCTCACAAAGCATGATCCTGTTGCAGACGTATCACTTCCCGCTACTGCTAATTAAACACTTCATCAAGCAACTCTTCGGTGTAATTTTTTTTTTACTTTCTTCTGACATTTTCATCATAGACTCAAGAAAGACTTCCCTTTACTCTTGAAGGTTCAGCCGCAAATCAGTTTAATATATCGATTAAATATCAGTTTTCTACTGTCCAAGAATATAAATGAAAAATTTATTGCACTCTTTTTATTCTCAAGATTCCCTTTAAGGTATTTAATTTTTAAAAGAAAGATATATAAAAATAATAAAAAGCACTTTTTATTTTTTTTTTTTATTTTTTTAAATATCAATAAATTATTTTAAATTTTTTATGAGCAAAGTTTTTTGGGGCTAAAACTCGTTACATCCTGATGCTCGTTGACGGTCATCTCCCCAATTATATACAGAATATACCTTAAAAAATCCCTATGCACTGGGGAATTTTTTTTTTTTTGCATAAATTATATTTTAACCTTTAAAAA
>JAXRJS010000199.1:0-21033 GCA_037127375.1 Dione juno | reverse complement strand
ATTCGCTACAGAAACATCAATATTGTCATCATTTAATTTAGATTTCCAATCAATTTGAGAAAGACTCTCATTTATTGGTACATAATCGGCTTCCCTATATAATTTAACTGAATGCGACTGACCCGTAGGGAACTTTATTTTTAATTTTGAAACAAATAATTTTAAGGCTGGATGGTGTATATCCTTCGAAATAATTGGACTAAAAACACGACTAACTTTGCAATTAATATTAGCTATTAGAAGATCTAAAATACGATTATTAACATTATTAAACTTATTATATTGACTAAAGTAGTTAAAAGAGACAAAATTATGAAGCTCATTAACTACGTCTGATGAGAAATCCCCAAGTAAGGTCAGGGCATTATGACAGTCACTCATCCATTGAGCGTTAGGTATATTGAAGTCACCAAATATAAGAAAATAATCATCAGGGTATAAGAGAGCCTCATCCGAAATATGCTCGTAAAAATGTAACAAAACATCTTTATGACTAGGACACTGTGGAAAATAGCAGCAATATATATTACATCTTGTATATTATTCAAAAGAAATTGATACTTGAATAATATCGGCAATCGAATTTTCCGATGGGATGCATTCAACATTAGTGATTTTCAACTCACGTTTTATGGCTATCAAGACACCTCCGCCCATTGAATCTCCCCTGATTGAATAGATTGAATATCTTTGTTATTTATAATATTTGTTTCTCTAATTTCTTCTTCGGTAATTTATTATAGAAAAAGATATATAAGATCAGAATTGAATTTAAATCGGTTTATTTATTTAGTTTTAATATTTGTATTTTCTATAATTTTATTAATTATTAGTCCTAATATAATTAGAATTTTATTAGGTTGAGATGGTTTAGGGTTAGTTTCTTATTGTTTAGTGATTTATTATCAAAATATTAAATCTTATAATGCCGGGATATTAACTGCTTTATCTAATCGTATTGGGGATGTAATAATTTTATTATTGATTTCTTGGGCAATAAATTATGGAAGTTGAAATTATATTTTTTATTTAAATTTTATAAGAAATGATTTTTCTATAAAAATTATTAGATTATTAATTATTATCGCAGCTATAACTAAGAGAGCTCAAATTCCTTTTAGATCTTGATTACCTGCTGCTATAGCAGCTCCTACCCCAGTATCTGCTTTAGTTCATTCTTCAACATTAGTGACAGCTGGTTAAACAGTTCCAAGTCAAAAATTCCTGGATGTAACCCACTTAAACACAATATATCATAGTCATGACATAGAACCTATTTAAAAACTTAGTTGCTCTTAGTTCGTAGACCCCGAACATTTTGGTAATAAACACTTAAACTAGTATCGAATTGTGTAAAGAGTGCTTAAACACATAAACGTAATACACACATAACATTATTGTAATATAAATAAGATCACATGTCGAAGCAAAAATTATTAAACAAAATTGTACTCCAGATAATATAAAGTGTGTCCAAGTTATGCGCACTATAATAATAACTTTAATAAAAATGACACTAAAAAATATGACAAATATAAAACAAGTGTAAAATAACAGATGATAAATAAGTGTACAATTTAAGCAATTTTGACCGTAATTTTAAAAACATTGAAAAGGATAGTTCTTATTTTATTTTGAATAAATCTGCATCGGTATTAATATGTAAAACTGGACTAGACTCTGTTTTTCTGACCATAATACTACAATTATTAACCCAAATAAACTTATAATTATGATCTTTAGCTTTTATTTTTGTATGGTGCAATAAAGATTTATTCAAAATGGTCAAATGGTCATTGAAAAACTTCGTATAACCGCAAAGAACCCGCGCAAACCAGAGAGTTATAAACCCATCACCCTTCTGAGCTCTATATCCAAACTGTTCGAGAAGCTGCTGCTTCCACTCTTACAGGCGCACCGCGAAACGCGCCCCGAACAGTTTGGGTTCCGCAGTGGACACTCCATCACCTTGCAAGTGGCTAGGGTTATCCATTTTGCATCTGCTGCGTTAAATAGGAAAAAGGTTGCAGCAGCGGCCTTTCTTGACGTAGCTAAGGCCTTTGACCGAGTGTGGCATCCAGGTCTGCTGCACAAGGTCCTCCGCTCAGGTGTCCCCCACAACCTGGCGAGAGTCATCCAGGACTTCCTCCGTGGCAGGAGGTTCCGGGTGAGGGTCAATGACGCGACTTCAGCCAGGCTGGGGGGGGGCTGGGGTGCCCCAGGGCAGTATCCTGTCCCCGACCTTATACGCGGCGTTCACTGACGACATTCCAGTGGCTCAAGGCCCAATGTTGGCATTATATGCCGATGATATTGCGCTACTGACGAAATCATTGAACGCCAAACACGCTACTATGAAGCTCCAGAAAGCGCTGGATCTCCTGCCGAACTGGTTAGTGGAGTGGAGGCTATCGCTCAACGTGGCTAAGACCCAGGCCATTGTCTTTGGGGGCCAGAGAAGGTTGCCTCCTCCGCTGACCCTTCATGGCTTGGAGATTCCATGGAACTCTACTGCTACATACTTGGGCGTGATCATCGACAGACGACTGACGATGTCCGCCCATGTAACAAAAGCCCGGAACGCAGCAAGGGTTGCACTCAACCTGCTGCTGCCTGTATCCCGGTCCCGCCTCCTGCTCAAACAAAATTGGCAATATTCAAATCCTATGTCAGGCCGCACCTGACGTACGCTTCACCGGCCTGGTATTCTCTCATCAGACCGCGCCTAAGAGAATCGCTGCAGGTGTTACAGAATACGAGTCTAAGATGAATAGTCAGGGCACCCCGTTATGTGAGGAACGCTGTTATCCAGCGTGACCTCCACATCGAGAGCCTGGACAAACACATCTCAGATGTGGCAATACGGATGTTTTGCCGAGCGGATGCCTCGGATCATCCTCATATCCGGGACATCGCTCCGTGGCACACCCGACCACCAGATGCCCCCAAGCGAAGACTACCTCGAGATTTACTTCTCCCTACTGATTCCTGAGCTGCTACCAAGGTCGCTGGTCACCTAAGCTGAGCCTCCCCCGGTTTGCCGAGGGTCTCACTCGGCTGGGTTGACCGCCCGGGTAGCGCATAGCTTACTCCTATCTATTACCCTATAACTCTGTCCTTCTAAAAGGACACTTTACCTCGGGCTAAACGCCCAACTCAAGGACCCGCCCATATTCATAGGCGGCGGAAGAGCCTAACGGCAAGAGGGCTATGCCCTGAAACCGTTTCCCTCTCTCCCCTCGGGGGTCGAGAGAGAGAGGAAAACTAGTCACCAAGCTAGACTAAGTTGGCATCGTCCAGATGAAGCCCTCTCGGGCTTGCCGTCCAGATGAAGCCCACTCGGGCATGCCGTTCAGATGAAGCCCTCTCGGGCTTGCCGTTCAGATGAAGCCCTCTCGGGCTTACACTACGCTCTCCGTGATGGCTCACACGGTAGAGTGTTCCTAATGTGTGCCTTCTTCACTTCAATGTCCTTATGTGCGAATGACTACGGTTGTTCCTACACTACGCTCTTCGTGATGGCTCACACGGTAGACTGTTCATAATGTGTGCCTTCTTCACTTCAGTGTCCTTATGTGCGAATGACTTCGGTTGTTTCCACCACCATATATATATATATATATATATATATAGTATATATATATATATATATATATATATATAATATATATATATATATATATATATATATATATATATATATATATATATATATATATATATATATATATTATATATATATATATATTATATATATATATATATAATATATATATATATATATATATATATATATATATATATATATATATATATATATATATATATATAAATATATATATATATATATATATATATATATATATATATATATATATATATATATATATAGTATATATATATATATATATATTAAATATTTAGTTTACATAACTGTGTACTACCACTTATATAGAACACATAGTACAGAACTATAACGGAGATCAGCTTATGATAGATAGGTAGTTCATGTACCTAAAGACACACGAAACACTTAATACTACAGATACTTAAAATATTAAAATTTACAAACTTAAATTTGCGGTCGTATCCACTCATTCTGTATGAAACGAACTACAAATATATCAATTTTGAGATTTTCCCCTTTATATTTACTATCACAAAAGCAATCCCTTAAGAGTTCCATTTATTGCTTTTGAGGTACGGAACCCTGAAAACATAGTTTTAAGTGCAATGCATAGTTACTTAAAGGTTGAGTCTTGAGAAATTAAAAGCGTGATTCAAGAAATCCTCCACTTATATTCAAGAATAGAAAGATTCCATGACCAGGGCTATGGAGTGGATACGGCTTCGAAGGTATCTTTTATCCACGATACCCTCTCGTCTACTCGGTCAGGGGTATGCAACAACATCTGCTTTAAGAATAATATTCATTACAAGTAATAAATTACACACAAAAATATATTTTATAGTTTTAATTCGTTTTACAGCTTCCCATTCTAGCAAATAGCTATGAAAAATAAGATGAAAAATTCTTTTCCTCTGCCGACAAAAATCTTTGTTTATTGACTTTGATATTACATTTTCAATATTGCTGTAGTGTCCAATAAGATGTTTAATTTTTTATTATTTTGAATAAAAAAGTAAACTTACTTAGAAAATCTATATTTATAACTATTGCAATAGGAATTCACTCAGGTAAAACATTTCTTAGAATGACGCTTAGTGAAAATAAGTAATTCGCTTAGTTTCTTTGATTGGACAATAAGGTCCAATGATGGCAACTAGGCATATCAACAGAACGAAAGGTAGGTAAAAAATTTCATAGTCTCTGTAAGCGCAGATAAATTTGCTATTCTGATCTAATACAATAATCAAACATGGATATATACAATGCTACTTACATCAGTTTGTTGATGGCTCGGTTCTTACATCACGGTTGACCGTGACCGTGTGACTGACACTATATATCCACTGACACTGTATAATATATATCCTCAGACTATATATCTATGCCTTTTATTTGTATATATATGTAGATATATTAATAATTTTTATAACCTTTTGGATAAATAAGTAAGTAGCTCCCGAGCTCGCTAGCAGTCAGGATTAGAGCGCTGCGGCGGTGACGTCACGTCGAAGTCGGTGACGTCACGTCGGCCTCGGAAGCGTCGTTTCATGAATGGAGTGCTCGTAATCGTTCCCTGATCAAGGACGGCCGCATCCGCTGCTGCGCGTATTCCCAGTACTGTGTTGACCCCACTTTTTACATATGTTCTCCTCTTTATCACACCCATAGACTAATTGAACTTTTTCCTCTAAAGAAAAAATAAGATGAAATGAGATTTTCATTTTTTTTTATTGCACAAGGTAGTATAAGTTATTTTTGATATGGTGATAATTGTCTTTACAAAATAGCAACGAGTCCTACATCGCGCTATGGACATTTGGTAAACAACTAAACGGTACAAATATAACGGCGCATAAGAGATTTTAATTGTTATTTATTGAAAAATAGTTTATTAACGGCGAATGTTATCTATTATAAAAATACTTTGATTTATGATGCCTGATGATGTTGCGGTTAGCACCGAATGGAGTTGTCAGGTGTCATAGCGATCGGAACGTATGTCATTTTTTTGGACAAAACCGTTAGCTCTAAAGTCAGTGTAGACATTGTATTTACTGAATATCTTGTTTAATTGAGTTCGGAATATGTTAATAAAAGCGTATCGATAGTAAGTCGTGTCATTATTGTGAGTACGTCTTCTACGTTGTGACCAACCTACCATCAGCCACAATGTCTCGAGGTCCGGTCACTCTTGCATATATATATATATATATATATATATATATATATATATATATATATATATATATATATATATATATATATATATATATATATATATATATATATATATATATATATATATATATATATATATATTAATAGATGAATATATAATATATATATATATCTATTAATATGCTATATAGATCTATATATATATACTACTATACTACCTACTACTACTATCTATATATATATATCTATATTATATAATTATATATATATATATATATATATAGTAATATATTATCTATATTATATATATATATAATATATTATATATATATGATATCATAGTATATATGTATATATATATATATATATATATATATTCCTAACATTATTATATATATATATATATATATATATATATATATATATATAGATATATATCTATATATTAATATATTATCTATACGATATAATATAATGTATAGATTATATATATCATATATATATAATATGTCTATAGTTATATATATAATTATATATATATATATATATCAATATAGTCATATATATTCTTATATATATAGATATCTATATCTATATATATTATATATATCTATATATATATATAATATATATAGATAATATATATATATATATATCTATATATATATATATATATATATATATTTATATATAATATATATATATATATATATATATATATATATATATATATATATATATATATATATATATAATATATATATATATATATATATATATATATGCAAGAGTGACCGGACCTCGAGACATTGTGGCTGATGGTAGGTTGGTCACAACGTAGTAGACGTACTCACAATAATGACACGACTTACTATCGATACGCTTTTATTCACATATTCCGAACTCAATTAAACAAGATATTCAGTAAATACAATGTCTACACTGACTTTAGAGCTAGGTTTTGTCCAAAAAAATGACATACGTTCCGATCGCTATGACACCTGACAACTCCATTCGGTGCTAACCGCAACATCATCAGGCTTCATAAATCAAAGTATTTTTATAATAGATAACATTCGCCGTTAAATAAAACTATTTTTTCAATAAATAACAATTAAAATCTCTTATGCGCCGTTATATTTGTACCGTTTTAGTTGTTTACCAAATGTCCATAGCGCGATGTAGGACTCGTTGCTATTTTGTAAAGACAATTATCACCATATCAAAAATAACTTATACTACCTTGTGCAATAAAAAAAAATGAAAATCTCATTTCATCTTATTTTTTCTTTAGAGGAAAAAGTTCAATTAGTCTATGGGTGTGATAAAGAGGAGAACATATGTAAAAAGTGGGGTCAACACAGTACTGGGAATACGCGCAGCAGCGGATGCGGCCGTCCTTGATCAGGGAACGATTACGAGCACTCCATTCATGAAACGACGCTTCCGAGGCCGACGTGACGTCACCGACTTCGACGTGACGTCACCGCCGCAGCGCTCTAATCCTGACTGCTAGCGAGCTCGGGAGCTACTTACTTATTTATCCAAAAGGTTATAAAAATTATTAATATATCTACATATATACAAATAAAAGGCATAGATATATAGTCTGAGGATATATATTATACAGTGTCAGTGGATATATAGTGTCAGTCACACGGTCACGGTCAACCGTGATGTAAGAACCGAGCCATCAACAAACTGATGTAAGTAGCATTGTATATATCCATGTTTGATTATTGTATTAGATCAGAATAGCAAATTTATCTGCGCTTACAGAGACTATGAAATTTTTTACCTACCTTTCGTTCTGTTGATATGCCTAGTTGCCATCATTGGACCTTATTGTCCAATCAAAGAAACTAAGCGAATTACTTATTTTCACTAAGCGTCATTCTAAGAAATGTTTTACCTGAGTGAATTCCTATTGCAATAGTTATAAATATAGATTTTCTAAAGTAAGTTTACTTTTTTTATTCAAAATAATAAAAAATTAAACATCTTATTGGACACTACAGCAATATTGAAAATGTAATATCAAAGTCAATAAACAAAGATTTTTGTCGGCAGAGGAAAAGAATTTTTCATCTTATTTTTCATAGCTATTTGCTAGAATGGGAAGCTGTAAAACGAATTAAAACTATAAAATATATTTTTGTGTGTAATTTATTACTTGTAATGAATATTATTCTTAAAGCAGATGTTGTTGCATACCCCTGACCGAGTAGACGAGAGGGTATCGTGGATAAAAGATACCTTCGAAGCCGTATCCACTCCATAGCCCTGGTCATGGAATCTTTCTATTCTTGAATATAAGTGGAGGATTTCTTGATGTTTTAAATTTTAAAGACTAAACCCAAAAACATCTTTACAAACTTTTTAGGTTGAAAACCCCAAAAAATAATCTTAGGGATTGTTTTTGGGGGTTAAAAAAAAAATTTACAATTTTTTTGAATTTTTTCCATAAAAGGATTAGGCCCAAAAAGGTTTTTTTTAAAATTTTTAAGCTTAAAAGTTTTTTTTTGGTTTTATCAAATATTTTATATAGTTCTCCGTTAATTTTTTTTTTAAAATTTTCAATAATTTAAAATTTGAAACAAAAATTTTATTTAAATTTTAAAATTTTAAAATATAAAAGATTTTTTTTGAAAATTTTTTTAAAAAATTTTTTATATATTTTAAATAAAAAAATTTTTAAAATTAATATATTTTTTAAATATATTAAATATTATTTAAAAAATTTTAAAAAATTTAAATAATAAAAATTTAAAAATTTGGGGGAACCCCCCAACCCGGAAGTCATTCGAAATAAGGGCACTAAAAGTTTAAAAGAAGCCCAAACCTTATGAACGTCTTACCTTTTGGGCCATCAAACGGTTTAAGGACCCGGTATGTAGGAAACCACCGTAGTATTCGCATAAGGAATGAGTGGAAAAAGGCAAAATTAGGAAATTTTAATTGAGACCCGAGAAAGGTGTGTAAGCAGAAACCTTCAATCTAAACGGCAACCCGAGAGGGCCTTCATTGTTTTAAGGGTGCCCGAGTCTTAATTAAAGCCAATAATTTTCATCTAAATCCAAACTTTAAAAGTATAATTGAATATATAGATAATATTTTAAATAAAATTTTATATATATATATAATTATATATATACTATAATATTATTAAGATATATATTAAAAATCTTAATACTAATAATAATTTATATCTATATAGATATATTAGAAATATATATAAATATTAAATTATAAATTATTAATAATATATCCCCAAATCTTTTTATAGATATTTATTTAAGGATACTATTATAATTAATCGAATATATAGTCTATTTATATATATATATATATATTATATATATATATATATATATATAATATTATATATATATAATATATATATAGATATATATAAATATTATATATATATATATATATTATATATATATATATATATATATATATATTATATATATATATATATTATATATATATATATATATATATATAAATATATATATATATATATATATATATATATAATATATATATATATATATATATATAGATATATATATATATATATATATATATATATATAATATATATATATATATATATATATATATATATATATATATATATATAATATATATATATATATATATATATATATATATATTATATATATATTAAAATATTTTAATGTATTTTGTCATTGATATTGATATATAGATTGTATTTTTAATATATTAATATATTATATATGATTGTATTTTATATGTCATTGTATTTATATATATTATATTATATTTTATTTTGTTTTGTCATTGTCATTATTCATTTATGAAAATTATATCATTGTATTGTATATTTTTATTATAATCATTAGCCCATTGTCATTTTTATTGTCTGCCCAAATATGTCATTCTTTTTAAATATATGTCATTTATAAGGATTTATTGTCTTTTAACGTCGGTCATTTTGGTCTAGAAGTTGGATCTGATCCCTTTCTTTTGTAATTGTCATTTTTCGTTTTCGTTCATATTTTTCCAGTATTGTGAATTCATTGTGGGCTGTTGTAACTTCGTGTTCTCTTGAAATATTTGGAGAACTTGCGGCTTGTGGTGTAGTATTGACATCTGTAAAAGTATGATTAATATTATCGGATATAATATCATTAGTGTGAATGTTTGTTGTAGATTATTATAGTTATTGTCATTGTCATTGTCATTGTCATTGTCATTGTCATTGTCATTGTCATTGTCATTGTCATTGTCATTGTCATTGTCATTGTCATTGTCATTGTCATTGTCATTGTCATTGTCATTGTCATTGTCATTGTCATTGTCATTGTCATTGTCATTGTCATTGTCATTGTCATTGTCATTGTCATTGTCATTGTCATTGTCATTGTCATTGTCATTGTCATTGTCATTGTCATTGTCATTGTCATTGTCATTGTCATTGTCATTGTCATTGTCATTGTCATTGTCATTGTCATTGTCATTGTCATTGTCATTGTCATTGTCATTGTCATTGTCATTGTCATTGTCATTGTCATTGTCATTGTCATTGTCATTGTCATTGTCATTGTCATTGTCATTGTCATTGTCATTGTCATTGTCATTGTCATTGTCATTGTCATTGTCATTGTCATTGTCATTGTCATTGTCATTGTCATTGTCATTGTCATTATTATTATTATTATTATTATTATTATTATATTTTATATACTTCTAGAGATCTCCCTTTCTAAGAAGGGGTATTTTTTACCATATATACGGGCTTTAGCCAAGTATAGAGGCAACTGAGTCTGCAGATGATGTTGATAAGAATTTACGAGTTATGCGACAAGTGTTTAGTATGATTGCGTTTTGCATAGTGTTAATAATCGTATGGGGAGTCTTTGAAATATCTAAACTTTTGTGTAGTGTATTGGGTACTATTCCTGTTGTGGATATAACTATTGGCACTATATGAACTATTTCTGCTTTCCATTGACTTTTTATTGCCAATGCTAGTTCCTGATATTTTGTAATTTTTTCAGCGAGGGTAGATTGAATATTGTGAGAATTAGGAACAGCTATGTCGATAAGGCATACGGCGTTTGAAATTTTATTGTACAAGGTGATATCTGGTCTATTGTAATATACTGTTTTATCTATCAGAATGGTCCGATCATAATATAGTTTATTATGGCTATTTTCGTGAACTGTATTTGGTTTATATTTATAATAGGGTACTTTTTGCTCTATAAATTTATAACTATGTGCCAAATGCTGGTGTAAAATTGATGCAACTTGATCATGTCTATGTTTATAGTCGGATTGTGCTAATGCTTTACAAGCGCCTGTTATGTGCTGAATAGTTTCAGATGAGCTATTGCAATGTCTGCATAAATCAGAAACTTCTGTTATTACTTTAGTAATATATTTTTTATAATTTCTGGTAGGAATGACTTGATCCTGTATAGCAAGCATAAAAGCCTCTGTTTCTAGGAACAGTACACCTCGCCTGAGCCATTCGTTCGACGTATTTTTGTCGACATAAGTCTGGTTCAGATCAGTTCGGTGTCTCCCATGAAGAGACTTTTCTTGCCATCTTGCTATTTTTTACTGCAATTGTGTAGATGTTTCATTTGTTTGTATTTCTGTATCTAGAAGATTTAATGGCGTATAATGTTTGTCAATTTTTGTTACTTGTCTATGGAGAGATGAAATTTGTGATTTATGATAAAAATATTTTCTCAAAATACTAATTTGCTTGTTATGTAGATTTTGGATGTCTATCCTTGTCCCTTCCACCTTCTCGACGAGGAAGTGTAAGTCTTTCTATTGATGATTTCGGGTGATGTTTTCTATATTTTGTCAAGGATGTGTTGATTACCCTTTGTAGCTTTTTTAAATCAGTTTGAGACCAGTTTATTATTCCAAAGGAATATGTAAGAATTGGTATTGCAAATGTATTAATAGCCTTTATAGTACTTTTAGAGTAGAGATGGGATTTTAAAATAAGATTTAATCTTTGTCTAAATTTCTGCATTAGCTCTACCTTTGTTTCTGTTTGTTTTATTCTTCTACACTGGTTAAAACCTAAATATTTATAAATTTCACCATCATCCGTTGACTCTATTGTTTCATTATTTTTTAGTGTGTAACTGTGATTCTCTATTTTACCTTTATTTATTGATAATATTGTACATTGGTCTACTCCAAATTGCATACTTATATCATTTGAAAATTGTTGAGTTATGTCTGCTAACTTAAAGCGGTTATTATTATTATTAGAAAATAGTTTTATGTCATCCATATATAGCAAATGTGATAGAATATCTTCACTATCAGTAGTTTTTAAGTTATATCCTATTCCAGGCTTGTTTAGTAAGCTTGACAATGGATTCAAAGCCAAACAAAACCATAAGGGACTCAGGGTATCTCCTTGAAATATTCCACGTAACATACGAATGGGCTCAGTTGTAATTGTGGAAGTTGAGGTTTTGACTTTTAATATCGTTGTCCAATGTTCTTTCTATCGTTGTCCAAATTCTTAGATAAGTTTTAATATATTATTTATTAATTCCAGCTATATTTAATATAAATATACAAAGAATATGAGAAGTGAAACATATAATTATAATTGAAATAATCGAGGCTGGTAAGATAAGCGCTTCCACTTCAGACTTTACCCTTGTATAACATGAAACAATTTATTGGTAAGTTTTAAAATGTATTATTAATATTAAGAAGAATAATACCAGCGTATATAATTCTGTAAAGAAATAAATATTATTTTTATTAAATGTAAATAAAGAGATGGAGATGTTTAATGAGATATGTAAAACTATTATACTAATAATTTACATCAAACGTCTGCCGCCATATTTATTTGATGTTGTATGGGAAATTAGCGGTAAAATGATTTTGTATATAGTTCATATTATAGTCGAATCTTGTTTATAGTAACGTTTATAATATAACGGTGTATATAAACATATACTTTACTATTTGCTATTTTCTTAATGTTAAAATATAATTATACACTACATAAAATAAAATACAGAACAAAAAAGAAAACGCAAAGATAACTAAAATGTACATCAGGCGACTTTGTAACTATAAGCGATCTCTTCCAGGCAGCCTTAAAGTGATTAATTAAATGGGTAGGCGGTGTATTTACTTCATATACACAAATACATACACATTTACATATATACGTATATATGTATATACATACATATATACAAACAAACGTACAATTGGAAACATGTATATATTTATAAATATAAATAATAATTTAATAATAATAATAAGAACAATAATTTAATACATATACATAATGAGAGCCAAGAAATTCTTTAAGGATATAAGTAATGTCTCTTCAGAAGCGATTAAAAGTGATTAAAGCAATTCCATAATCGCGCAGCCAAGACTGTAAAGGTTTTGGTGAAAAAGGATGTGGAATGGGAAGGGATTTTGAGGCCAAAGTCTTGATGGTATCGGAGACAGCGAACGTACGAGTTATTTAAAAACTCAAACCGTTCTTTAAGGTATAGAGGAGTTAAAGGATTAAACAGCACGCAGTACAGAAAGTGTAAACTATGGATATTCCTGCAAAGTCGTATAGGAAGCCACGTGAGCTGTTTGCGAAAGAAGGAATTGTGCTGATAGCGAAACCAAATATAAACCTTATACTTAGATTTTGAAGTCACGCGCGCGGCGCTACTGCCAGAACATCATACCGTATCGGAGTATGACATGTATAGCACACATAGATCAAATATGATGCGTCATGTTGCTAATTAACTGTAAATTATCTTCATTCCAAAATAAGAACATTTCGAAGAAAAAAGATACATTTCCGATAGCTCCCTTATTATTTATTTAGCAAAATATTTTGACAACATATGATATCCTAGTACTCTAACAGTGAATACACGTGACTGATGATACAGCTATGGTAGTCTTCGAATACCGTATTATATCGATATGTTATTGCCACACTCTTCACGCTTGTTTCCACTCTGTCGACCCTATCATAATAGTTTATAATATGTAAATATAAAAAAAACACATATTTGTAATACGTGTCTAAAAAAGATAGAATATATAATAATAATAATAATAATAATAATAAATTTTATTTCAGTAAAATATGTGATACAGATACACTCTAGATGTATTTATGATTTGATATATCTACAAATCTAGAGGAGAGCGATGGCAGCCATACTAGTGTAAACTGTGTCACAGCTGCCAGCGTCTTTGCCCCTGAACAAATAATACTGATACTTTTATACATTACAGTGATTCAGTGAAAATTAGTATAAAACAAAAACATTTTACTCTGCGAATACAATTAAAATACAATTAAAACATTTAAAACGCCTACCAATGCAAACATTAATGAGTGTGTATGTGTCTAAGAGAGTGCGCGTCTTGTATGTATGTGTGTGTGTGTGTGTCAGTGCGTGTGCGTTTGAGTGTGTTCAGTAGACAATACTCTCTGTTTCAATGTAGGACAACTTTTGAATCCAATCTTTGATAATTTTTTTACAATTAAATGATGTCAGTGGATAAATATTGATTTTTTTATTAATTTTATTGTACAAGTGACCGCTAATTACGTAAAACTGGCTGCAGGCTAACCTTCTTCTTGACGGAACGGTTGTACAAACTACGAAGTATAACTTGCACAATGTAAAGTTTTCTAACATATAAGATGGAAGTCTCACGGAAAAGAAGATCTGTGCTACATCGTCTAGGTTTTCCCAGCATAACTTTTAATATAGCCCTTTGAGCACGTTCCAAAACAAGCAATGTATTGCTGCTGGTACCTCCCCATACTAAAATGCAGTTGTTTAAAATACTTCTTACGAGGGCATAATAAATTGTAAGTAGTGTATCAGGGTCAGCTAAATTTTGAAGTTTTCTAAATACGGGAATTAGTCTACGTATACGAGACGATACGTTATTGATGTGTAGTGACCAGTTAAGGTTAAAATCAACAGTAACACCCAAGTATATATTAAAAGTACGAGGAAGTTGAGGACAATTGCAGAAGTTCTGAATGGTACAAGTATGCGCTGTGATAGAAAAATCAGGTGGGGGCTGAGAACTAGGCCGATGAGAGAATGCGATATATTTATCAATATTGAGCGTAAGAAAATTGTTGTTATACCAACGTGTCACCCATCCTATAGCATTTTCTGCATGCTGTTTAGCCTCAATCCAATCACGTCCGTTGACTACTAGTACGGTGTCATCTGCATATGCAATAATTTTGCAATTAGGTAATGACGTATTGCATAGGCTATTAACATATAATAGGAACAGCGTAGGAAAGTGTACTGGCACTTTCCTGTGGAACACCAAAAGGGACGTATGCCTTGTCACTCACAAACTTATCTATTTTGACACACTGAGAGCGGTTTGTTAAATAAGAGCGAAAAATTTTCAGTACAATACCTCGTATTCCTAAATTATACATTTTCTCAAGCAAAATGGGTATTGAGACAGTGTTGAAGGCCTTAGATAAATCAAGGAAAATACCGACAACTTTATCTTTGTTATTTAAGTTTTTGGCAATAGTTTCAGTGAGCGACAAAGCAGCGTCTTCTGTGGATTTATTTTTAGTAAAACCTAATTGATTGACGGCAAGAATGTTACGATGATGAAGATAATTTGTAAGTCTTTTGTTCAATAGCTTTTCCAAAATCTTTGAAATAATAGGAAGGATCGATATTGGTCTATAGTTACCGACATTAACTTTTTCTTCTGATTTGTAGATGGGATGTACCAGTGCCTGTTTAAATATATCCGGGAAAACACCAGTTGAAAAACATAAATTGAATATATGCGAGAGAACAGGGGCTATTCTGGTGCAAATTTTTTTTATTAATAAACTGGGTATGCCATCTATACCTGTGGCAGAATTGCATTTTAAGCTCGCTATTGTCGATTGGATCTAATCATTATTGGTGTTATAAAGTACCATTGAGTCTTTAGAAATATATGGCTCAGGGAAGTGATTGGAATTCACAGAACTTTGATTTGTGGACGCTTTATTAAGTATAGCATTGGCATAGGTTGCACCAATACCAGCAAAATAGTTGTTGACATTATTAACAGAAGCATGAGGATCATAATTTAGATCGAGTAAGGCAGTGGCAGAAGGCGAGGGCTGCTTGATGGAGGTTATTTTCTTGATAGTGTTCCAAGTACCTTTGGGGTTGTTTTTGTATTTTTGAAATTCGCTTCTCTCGTAAATTGTCCTCAATTTTTTTAACAAATTTGTACAAAAATTACGATATCTGGTGTAGGTTACACGCAATATCGCATTAGCAGGATCACGTTTACAGTTTTGGTGCAGTTTGTCACGGTGTCTAATACAGCGTACAAGTCCTGGGGTCAACCACGGTTTGATAGGACGTTTTCGATGTGAAACTATTATTGGTTTAGAATGTGTAGTTATGGATTCAGAGATTGTATTAGTTAAGAGTGTAGCTGCTACATTAGCGTCGTTAGCATTAACTATATAGGCATAATCCATGTTAGAAAGTTGTTTAATTAATGCCGGATAGTCTATTTTAGAGAAAGTTATATTAGCTTTTTGGCGTTTAATATTACACAGTAAACATAAGATCAATGGGGCATGGTCAGTAACATATGAGTCTAGGATATAAGTAGTTGCTTGTTTGTTGGAACGCAGCATTACATGATCAATACAACTTTCATTGCGAGTTGGTAAAGTATGAGCGCTTAAAAAACCGTGGAATGCCATCATGTCCAAATATTTGCAACTGCAATTGCAACATCGCTCCAAATAGTTCTGACCCTAAGGTCAGAACTATTTGGAGCGATGTTAATATTCATGTCACCGATTACCGCTACTGATTTTATCCCTTTCAGGGATCCCAGACATACATCCAGGCTATCACAAAAACTATTTATATTTTTAATAGACGGTGAACGGTAAACTGCTACTACAGCATATTCATTACCATATTCTAAGATGAGAGAGCTGGGGTCACGTAACGTCAATTTAGCAATTGAGTGTTTTATAAGAGATTTAATGTAAATAACGACACCGTCGTTTTGGTTGTGGTAGTCTGAATTATAAGAGGAATATCCATCAATGCTAGGTAGATTTGCTGTTGTAGACAACCAACATTCCGTAAGGATAATAACATCAAATTGAACAATGAGTCTTTCAAGAAGAACAGTAAAAGCATCGAAATTACTAGATATGCTACGAATATTTGTATGTATTATGGTTAAGGCAGTCTCAATGGTATTAATATGATTAATAATATTTTCCGGAGTACATACTATTGCATCAGACACTTTAACTGAGTCAATGTCATTAGATATATTTTTTAAAGAGAAAGAAATGGGATGGTCCACCGGGACATATCTTTGGTAAATCCGTAGAGTACATTTCCTGATATTTTATATGATATGTAAAATAAATCAAAGTAGTCGTTGTGAAAACGAGGCAAGTGTGATTGTGTAAATTGTGTTATGATAGGTTGTAGTATGACTTGAGCGAGTATTGGAATAATGGTGTTGAAAAATGTGTATTTAGTGTAATCACAGGTACAAGGTAATTTTTTTATATACAAATCAAAATTAATTATACGGTTAACCCCAACAAGTTCCAAAAAATAGCAAATACTACGAAATAATGGCAAGACAAAGTAAAACATAGTAAAAGGAGAATTTGGAAAAACATACAGTCACAGTTTCTTAGACGTAGAAAGGAGACGGTCGAAGTCAGTCTCAGTATCAATTCGATAAGATTGAGCACCTTCTGACTTACGGAGGAAAACTTTACCATGAGCAGTCCAGCAAAACTTATAGCCGTTGTTGTGACTAAAGTCACGAGCTAAATGAAAAAATTTTCTAGCTTTCTGGGTTAAACACTCACTGATATAGACGGGCTTCGGTTCCCCATCCAGTTTGAGATGAGAAGTGTTTAATTTATTGACGTTACTACGGTTATAAGTTTTCGCGGCAGCCCAGACTTTTTCTTTTAATAAAACAGATGAAAATTCGGCTCGGACGAAAATTCGGAAATGTCTTGTTGCCCCCTTTCTTCTGATTTAAACGAAAAATATCACGAATTTGATTATCCTCTACGTTTATTCTGGTTACAGCTCCAATATTTTTCACAAAGGATACAAGGTCATGTTTAGATTCATTATTCTGGACGGGAACATTTCTAATCTCGTTACTGGATTTTTTTTGCGATCTTTCGAGGCTCTCCAGTTTGGTCTCTAGAGTTTGTATGTAGGCTAGTTGTGACTGCTTCTCTGATTCCAACTTAATCAATTTGTCCTTCATATCCTCGTATTGCTTAGATATAAATTCCACGGATTTAATGATATCACCATTTTGATTTTGAATGTCCTTAATGCTTGCTTGTATAAGATTCTGTTGATTTTTAAACGTTTCGAAAGGTTTTTTGATTTCAGACATAAAAACAGAGACGTCTTCATCGCGCTGACGCTTGCGAGCCCTTGGCCTGTCTGTAATATTACACAGGTCTTCATTGTCAGTGTCTGTAACGGGTGAACTGTGGTTGGTATCAGTATTTGGGACGGTCAGCTTGGCCTTGGATTTTGGAGGTGTGGGATATGGGATGTGGGAATATGATTAATACATCCGAGACTCAGTAACTCGATACTACACTGTTAAGAAAAAGGAGACACTTACAAAATATTTCTTTTTAGCTTGTATAAGTTGACCTCGAGTTTTATATTAAACGTGATTTTTAAATAATCGTAAGATTGTAATCGTCAATCACGCACATAACAGAAATATAAAAAAAATCAAATCACAAGCTAATATTGACTATTTTATAGATTCACGCTCTATCTCCCTTAAAGAAAAATATAAAAAGAGACTAGTGTCAAGACACGTTGGTATCCGCGTGTTGACTAAAGGAACTCAATGTCGCCCATTATCGTACCAGAAAGGGTACTTAAGTATAAAATACTCCCATGAGTAGGAATTTAACCCAAAATTATTGCGTTTATTGTCAAACGTTATTCTACTGCGCCATTATGTTTCCAATTATTTATTTGTTAACTACTAAGTGCTTCAAATAAAATTAAAGAAAATATAAAATGTTGAGGACCGTCGTGGCGCAAAGACACATCGCCTGCCTGTTAACAAGATGTCTTATGGGCTCGGTTCCCACTCAGAGAGAATGAATCATTTAAAACGTCTGCGACCTGGCAACAAGGCAAAGCATGGCGTTGAGTTCCGCTTTTCAATACGCAATGCCTCGAAAGTCAGAAAGTGGGGAACGGTGTGTCTTAACACTAGGTTCGACCTACGGTTCTCTCTGCCTGCAATGATATGTGCAGGATGCAGTCTAAAGCTAAACAATCAGCAGTTGAGAACCCTATTAATAACATTTTTACTATTTTTATTTCATACTAAATATATATATCGGAGTTTAAGCTGGGAGTATATAAGATCGGCGAGGTTGCCCTATATGTAATGTAATATGATCATCTTGACTCATAATATCAATAAAACAACACTTGCTATTCTCAAATTATATTCACACAGTTCAATCACTAACACAAATTAAAACAAAACACTAAACTGCGTAATTTCAATTAAAAGCCATGAATAATTACTTTAACGTTTCAATTACACTTCACACGTTTCACTGATACCCACTTTACCAGCACTGATCTCACAAACACTAACTTGCACTTAAACACCACGCTAATCACTGAAGTAATACCACTACGTCGTCTGCGCGCTCTTTTATAAACAACTGACCTGAGAGGGGCGTCTGGTAAAACACCATAAGCTTCCGGTCATGTTGTGTATCTGTTTCTGTTTCAAAAGGATCTATATTCACGAATTTCCGGCTACATCTCTATTTTCGCTATCGCTTCATAGACGGCGACACTGTCGCATTTCCAATATTAATGCTCGCGCCGAAACGGCCATTCTGCAGCAGGTCGTGCTCGACATGCCCTGTAAATACTCATAAAATCTTTATATGTAGAATCTGAAGTAGTTAGTGCTTCCGTATAACATTCCGTCATTATTCTCCATTTCTATGCATTTACACCATTCAAAGAGTTTAACTAATACCTCATATATCTAATGTAATATATATCTAACACAAAGGGTGCTAGCCCTCGCTGCACACCTATTTTTCACACGACTTAGAGGGTGCTGGCCATTGCTGCACACCACTAGCGGAAAACACACAAACACAAAGGGTGCTAGCCCACGCTGCACGCCTGTTGTTCACACCAATTAGAGGGTACTAGCCATTGCTGCACACACCTAGCGGAAAACACACAAAACACAAAGGGTGCTAGCCCACGCTGCACACCTGTGTTTGCATCGCTCAGAGGGTGCTAGCCATTGCTGCACACCTCTAGCGGAAACACACAAAATGCAGAGGGTACTAGCCCTCGCTGCACACCTTTGTTTGAATAGCTCAGAGGGTGCTAGCCATCGCTGCACACCCCTAGCGGAAAACACACAAAACGCAAAGGGTGCTAGCCCACGCTGCACACCTTTGTTTTCATCGCTCAGAGGGTGCTAGCCATCGCTGCACACTCCTAGCGGAAAACACACAAAACACAAAGGGTGCTAGCCCTCGCTGCACACCTTTGTTCACATCACTCAGAGGGTGCTAGCCATCGCTGCACACCTCTAGTGGGACACACACAAACGGGACACACACAAAATGGGACACCACACAACACAAAGGGTGCTAGCCCTCGCTGCACACCTTTGTTCTCATTACGCAGAGAGTGCTAGCCAACGCCTGGCACACCTCTAGTGGAACACAACACAAAATAACAAAGGTGCTTCAGCCCATCGCATGCAACCTTTTGTTCACATTGCAGGACACTCAAACAGATACAACAACAAATAAGCAAACATATTCACAACATATACAACAACAAATATCAATGAAAAGTTACAGGATCCTTCTCTATGGTATATAGGTTGACAAACTGTTTTGCACGACAGAATGGTACTTTACCTTGTTCTAACAAACTAATGCCGTTATCATAAATTGTTCTTAGGAATTGAACATATTAGGGATCCACTTTCTTCCACAATAATAGGTCACGATATAGGCTCGGTTGCTTCTTATATAAAAGATGATCGTTTAATCGATATCCTGATACTCTTTTCCCTGCACTAGTTTAATTATATTGCGATAAGTTTTTCTTT
>JAXRJS010000198.1:0-21353 GCA_037127375.1 Dione juno | reverse complement strand
AATAGATTAGTAAGATATCTTGATTGAGAATAGTTATATTGATATTAATTTCTTTTTTTAGAGCCGGGTATTGCTTATATTTATACTCTTACTCTCAGCATGGTCAATATAATATAAGAATTTATAGATTCTATAGAGGAACTTCACGGGAACATTTAATAATATTTTTAAATTGATTACCTTTAAATATTTTAATTTTAAAGATTGATTATGGAATAATTTGATTTTACTTAAATAATTTAATAAAAATATTGGTTTGTGGAACCAAAAATATGATGAAATCATTTAAGTCATTAAAAAATATTCTTTATGTTTTAATAGATTTTTTTTAATTTTTTTTTATATTACTAAATTTTTTTCTATGATATATTTTATTATAGAAAATTTAGTATTTTTTTGAGAGTGGGAAATTATTTCTTTTAATTCAATAAGAATTGTTATATCTATTTTATTAGATTGAATATCTTTGTTACTTATAATATTTGTTTCTTTAATTTCTTTTTCAGTAATTTATTACAGAAAATGATATATAAGATCAGAATTAAATTTAAATCGTTTTATTTATTTAGTCTTAATATTTGTATTTTCTATAATTTGTTAATTATTATTCCTAATATAATTAGAATTTTATTAGTTTGAGATGGTTTAGGGTTAGTTTCTTATTGTTTAGTAATTTATTATCAGAATATTAAATCTTATAATGCTGGAATATTAACTGCTTTATCAAATCGTATTGGGGATGTAATAATTTTATTATTGATTTCTTGGATAGTAAATTATGGAAGATGAAATTAAATTTTTTATTTAAATTTTATAAGAAATGATTTTTCTATTAAATTTATTAGATTATTAATTATTATTGCAGCTATAACTAAGAGAGCTCAATTCCTTTTAGATCATGATAACCTGATGCTATAGCAGCTCCAACCCCTGTTTCTGCTTTAGTCCATTCTTCAACATTAGTGACAGCTGGGGCTTATTTATTACTTCGATTTAATAATTTATTAGTTGATATAATTTTTTTTAAATTTTTATTACTATTATCTGGATTAACAATATTAATATCCGGAATTTGTGCTAATTACGAATTTGATTTAAAAAAAATATTGCTTTATCTACATTAAGACAATTAGGGTTGATAATAAGAATTTTAAGAATAGGATTTAGTGATTTAGCTTTTTATCACTTATTAACTCATGCTATATTTAAAGCTTTATTGTTTATATGTGTTGTTTATTTAGTTTATATGTGCAGGGGTGATTATTCATATAATAAATGATAACAAGATATTCGAATAATAGGGGGGATTAGATTTTATGTTCCTATAACTTCTTTATGTGTAAATATTTCAAATTTAGCTTTATGTGGGATTCCTTTTTTGGCTGGATTTTATTCTAAGGATATTATTTTAGAGATGGTTAGCATAAGAAATTTAAATTTATTAATTTTTTTTATACTATTTTTCAACTGGTTTAACTATATTTTATACTATTCGTTTATTAATATATTTAATAATTAATGATTATAATTTATTAGTAGTTTATAATTTTTATGATGAGGATTATGTTATGTTTAGTTAATTTATAAGATTAATTTCGGAGAGTATATTAAGATGAATAATTTTTTGTTATCCTTATATAATTTATTTACCTTTTTCTTTAAAAATAATGGTAATTTATGTTACTTTATTTGGGTTTGTTATAGGTTATTTAATTAGTTGTATAAAAATTTATTCTATGAATAAATTTTTATATACTTATAAGATTAGATATTTTTTTGTTACTATGTGATTTTTACCAATGTTATCAACTTATAGTTTAAATTATTATTTTTTAAATAAAAAAAAGGATGCTCCATTAGCATGTAATGTTCGGATTAGTCACCCATAATTTACATTTCGGCAAATATAATTTACTCTAAAAAATGCAATGTCAATATTAGCTGAATAATATATAGTTAAAAATAATCCTGTAATGATTTGAATTATTAAACATAAGGCTAATAATGATCCAAAATTTCATCATGAGGAAATATTTGATGGGGAAGGTAAATCAATTAATGATCCATTAATGATTTTTAAAATTGGGTGAGTTTTACGTATAGGCTTAAAAAAATTTATCATTAGTTAAATAAATATTTTATATAATTGAACGTAAAGGTCCAAAAAAAATATTTGTAATTTTTACTACTGCGACAAGAGTAATAAATAAGTAAATAATTAATATAAGTATTAATAAATAAGTTTGTTCATTGTATAATTTTGATAAATAAAAATTATATTCATTATTAGAAAACATAAATAAATTTAAAAAATTTAATATTTCTTCATTAATATATGTATTTATTCAAGTTAAATTATTTTTAAAATAAAATGGAAATAAAATTAAATAAATTAAACTAATAATAATAAATATTTTATTAAAAATTGAAATTTTAAATAACTCATTAGATACAATTCTTGAAACATAAATAAATAAACTAATAGCCCCCCTAAAAAAATTAAAAATAAAATATATGAAAATCAATAAGTATTAATAAATATACCTGATAAAATGCATGTTAAAAGAGTTTGTAAAGGAATGAATAATCCTATAGCTAAAGGGTGATTTGTGAAAAATATAAATACAGAAATAAATAAAATTAGATTTGATATAATAATTTTTGTAATTTCAAAGAATAGTTTTTAATAAAATAATAAGTTTGGAGATTATAGATAAAGAATATCTTTTTCTTTGAAGTTTTTAAAGAAAATTCTTATTTTTGATTCACAAGACCAAAGTTTTTTTTAAACTATAAAAACAAATGATAAATATGGGTTTAATTATTATTATGTTTCTTATTGGAAATATAATTTTTGTATCAAAACAGAAACATTTATTAATTGTATTAATAAGATTAGAGTTTATTGTTTTAAGATTTTTTTTATTTATATTATATGTAATGATAGTTATATATATATATATATATATATATATATATATATATATATATATATATATATATATATATATATATATATATATATATATGATAATTTTTTTAGTTTTTACAGTTTGTGAAGGGGCCTTAGGAGTATCAATTTTAGTATCAATAATTTGTACTCATGGAAATGATTATTTTCAAAGTTTCAATTTAATTTAATGATAAATATTTAATAATAATAATTTTTATTATACCTTTATGTTTAAATCAAAATATATTTTAATTGGTTCAATTTATTTTTATATTTATGATATTATTATTTATAAATAGAAGAATTTCAATTATAAATTTTTGCAATTTAAGTTATATATTTGGGCGTGATATAATTTCTTATGGTTTAATTTTATTAAGAATTTGAATTACATTTTTAATAATTATAGCTAGAGAAAGATTAAATAAAACAAAATTTTTTAGTTCTTTATTTTTATTTAATATTATTTTTTTGATATTAATATTATATTTAACCTTTACATCTATAAATTTATTTATATTTTATTTATTTTTTGAGGGGAGATTAATTCCTACTTTAATGTTAATTATTGGGTACCAACCTGAACGAATTCAAGCAGGATTATTATTTTACACTTTATTTGCTTCTTTATCTTTATAAATAGGATTTTTTTTATATTTACAAAGAAATAAATTTTATAATAATTTATATAATAAAATATTATGATTATAATTTAATTTTATTATATTTAAGTTTAATTTTTGCTTTTTTAATCAAAATGCCTATATATTTTGTTCATTTATGACTACCAAAAGCTCATGTTGAGGCCCCAATTTCGGGGTCGATAATTTTAGCTGCTATTATGTTAAAATTAGGGGGCTATGGACTTTTACGGATTATAGTGATTTTACAAAAAATAAATTTTAATTATGGTTATATTTGAGTTGTCGTAAGATTAATTGGGGGATTTTATATTAGTTTAAAATGTTTTTGTCAAATTGATATAAATCTTTAATTGCTTATTCTTCTGTCGCTCATATAAGATTAGTTATTGGGGGTTTAATAACAATAAATTATTGAGGTTATATAGGATCTTATATTTTAATAATTGGACACGGATTATGTTCATCTGGGATATTTTGTTTATCTAATATTAATTATGAACGATTAAATAGCCGAAGAATATTTATTAATAAGGGGATAATAAATTTCATGCCTTCAATAAGATTATGATGATTTTTGTTAATATCTTCTAATATAGCAGCTCCTCCTTCCCTAAATTTAATAGGTGAAATTAGTTTAATTAATAGATTAGTAAGATATCTTGATTGAGAATAGTTATATTGATATTAATTTCTTTTTTTAGAGCCGGGTATTGCTTATATTTATACTCTTACTCTCAGCATGGTCAATATAATATAAGAATTTATAGATTCTATAGAGGAACTTCACGGGAACATTTAATAATATTTTTAAATTGATTACCTTTAAATATTTTAATTTTAAAGATTGATTATGGAATAATTTGATTTTACTTAAATAATTTAATAAAAATATTGGTTTGTGGAACCAAAAATATGATGAAATCATTTTAAGTCATTAAAAAATATTCTTTATGTTTTAATAGATTTTTTTTAATTTTTTTTTATATTACTAAATTTTTTTCTATGATATATTTTATTATAGAAAATTTAGTATTTTTTTGAGAGTGGGAAATTATTTCTTTTAATTCAATAAGAATTGTTATATCTATTTTATTAGATTGAATATCTTTGTTACTTATAATATTTGTTTCTTTAATTTCTTTTTCAGTAATTTATTACAGAAAATGATATATAAGATCAGAATTAAATTTAAATCGTTTTATTTATTTAGTCTTAATATTTGTATTTTCTATAATTTTGTTAATTATTATTCCTAATATAATTAGAATTTTATTAGTTTGAGATGGTTTAGGGTTAGTTTCTTATTGTTTAGTAATTTATTATCAGAATATTAAATCTTATAATGCTGGAATATTAACTGCTTTATCAAATCGTATTGGGGATGTAATAATTTTATTATTGATTTCTTGGATAGTAAATTATGGAAGATGAAATTAAATTTTTTATTTAAATTTTATAAGAAATGATTTTTCTATTAAATTTATTAGATTATTAATTATTATTGCAGCTATAACTAAGAGAGCTCAAATTCCTTTTAGATCATGATAACCTGATGCTATAGCAGCTCCAACCCCTGTTTCTGCTTTAGTCCATTCTTCAACATTAGTGACAGCTGGGGCTTATTTATTACTTCGATTTAATAATTTATTAGTTGATATAATTTTTTTTAAATTTTTATTACTATTATCTGGATTAACAATATTAATATCCGGAATTTGTGCTAATTACGAATTTGATTTAAAAAAAATATTGCTTTATCTACATTAAGACAATTAGGGTTGATAATAAGAATTTTAAGAATAGGATTTAGTGATTTAGCTTTTTATCACTTATTAACTCATGCTATATTTAAAGCTTTATTGTTTATATGTGTTGTTTATTTAGTTTATATGTGCAGGGGTGATTATTCATATAATAAATGATAAACAAGATATTCGAATAATAGGGGGGATTAGATTTTATGTTCCTATAACTTCTTTATGTGTAAATATTTCAAATTTAGCTTTATGTGGGATTCCTTTTTTGGCTGGATTTTATTCTAAGGATATTATTTTAGAGATGGTTAGCATAAGAAATTTAAATTTATTAATTTTTTTTATACTATTTTTCAACTGGTTTAACTATATTTTATACTATTCGTTTATTAATATATTTAATAATTAATGATTATAATTTATTAGTAGTTTATAATTTTTATGATGAGGATTATGTTATGTTTAGTTAATTTATAAGATTAATTTCGGAGAGTATATTAAGATGAATAATTTTTTGTTATCCTTATATAATTTATTTACCTTTTTCTTTAAAAATAATGGTAATTTATGTTACTTTATTTGGGTTTGTTATAGGTTATTTAATTAGTTGTATAAAAATTTATTCTATGAATAAATTTTTATATACTTATAAGATTAGATATTTTTTTGTTACTATGTGATTTTTACCAATGTTATCAACTTATAGTTTAAATTATTATTTTTTAAATATAGGTCAAAATTTATATAAAAATATTGATTTAGGGTGAAAAGAGTTATACAGAGGTCAAGGTTTATATAATATTATTGAAAATAATTCTTTAATTTATTATATTTATCAGATAAATAATTTTAAAATTTATTTATTTAGATTTGTTTTATGAATATTATTAATAATTATAATAATAATTTAATTTAAATAGCTTAATTTAGAGCATAATATTGAAGATATTAAGGTGATTTATTAATCTTTAAATGTTTATAATTTTTTTTTTTTATTTTTACAATGAAAATGTAATGTTTTAATTTTAAACTATATAAATATAAAATAAAAAGAAATATTAATGATATTAATCACTAGGCATAAGTTAGCAGCTTAATTATAATATATTTCTAATTGGAATTTTTATTCAATTTTATCATTAACAGTGATATACCTCTATTTGGGTTTCAATTAATACAAACAAGTTATTAACTCTATCTTTTAAGTCGAAATTAAATGCAAATTGCTTCTTGTTTAAGATAAATTAAAGTTAATATTTTTTGAATGCAAATCAAATGTTTTAAATTAAACTATAATCCTAATTGGATCAATTTAATATATTTTGATTTCATTCATGATAAAGGCCTAATAATAGCATTAGTGACAGCTGGGGTTTATTTATTAATTCGATTTAATAATTTATTACTTGATATAATTTTTTAAAATTTTTTATTACTATTATCTGGGTTAGCAATAATAATATCTGGAATTTGTGCTAATTATGAATTTGGTTTAAAAAAAAATATTGCTTCATCTACATTAAGACAATTAGGATTGATAATAAGAATTTTAAGAATAGGATTTAGTGATTTAGCTTTTTATCATTTATTAACTCATGTTATATTTAAAGCTTTATTATTTATATGTGCAGGGGTGATTATTCACATAATAAATGATAATCAAGATATTCGAATAATAGGGGGGATTAGATTTTATGTTCCTATAACTTCTTTATGCATAAATATTTCAAATTTAGCTTTATGTGGGATTCCTTTTTTGGCTGGATTTTATTCTAAGGATATTATTTTAGAGATGGTTAGAATAAGAAATTTAAATTTATTAATTTTTTTTTATACTATTTTTCAACTGGTTTAACTATATTTTATACTATTCGTTTATTAATATATTTAATAATTAATGATTATAATTTATTAGTATATTTTTATACTTTTTTAGTATAGTTTATAATTTTTATGACGAGTATTATGTTATATTAAAAAGAATAATGGTTTTATTATTTATAAGATTAATTTCGGGGAGTATATTAAGATGAATAATTTTTTGTTATCCTCATATAATTTATTTACCTTTTTCTTTAAAAATAATGGTAATTTATTTGATTAGATAAATCGTAAGCATTAGCAAGCTTCATTCCAAAATAAGAACATTTCGAAGAAAAAAGATACATTTCCGATAGCTCCCTTATTATTTATTTAGCAAAAATATTTTGACAACATATGATATCCTAGTACTCTAACAGTGAATACACGTGACTGATGATACAGCTATGGTAGTAGTCTTCGAATACCGTATTATATCGATATGTTAATGCCACACTCTTCATGCTTGCTTCCACTCTGTCAACCCTATCATAATAGTTTATAATATGTAAATATAAAAAAAAACACATATTTGTAATACGTGTCTAAAATAGATAGAATATATAAAATACCGTTCGATGTGGGAATATGATTAATCCATCCGAGACTCAGTAACTCGATACTACACTGTTAAGAAAAAGGAGACACTTACAAAATATTTCTTTATAGCTTGTATAAGTTGACCTCGAGTTTTATATTAAACGTGATTTTTAAATAATCCTAAGATTGTAATCGTCAATCACGCACATAACAGAAATATAAAAAAAATCAAGTCACAAGCTAATATTGGCCATTTTATAGATTCACGCTCTATCTCCCTTATAGAAAAATATAAAAAGAGACTAGTGTCAAGACACGTTGGTATCCGCGTGTTGACTAAAGGAACTCAACGT
The DNA here is from genome assembly GCA_037127375.1 of Dione juno. Taxonomy (NCBI): domain Eukaryota; kingdom Metazoa; phylum Arthropoda; class Insecta; order Lepidoptera; family Nymphalidae; genus Dione; species Dione juno. The sequence continues at coordinate 13,249 of JAXRJS010000198.1, read as the reverse complement.
CGCCCATTATCGTACCAGAACGTTATCCTACTGCGCCATTATGTTTCCAATTATTTATTTGTTAACTACTAAGTACTTAAAGGCTTCAAATAAAATTAAATATTGAGGACCGTCGTGGCGCAGAGACACATCGCCTGCCTGTAAACAAGATGGCTTATGGGCTCGATTCCCACTCAGAGAGAATGAATCATTTTAAACGTCTGCGACCTGGCAACAAGGCAAAGCACGGCGTTGAGTTCCGCTTTTCAATACGCAATGCCTCGATAGTCGGAAAGTGGGCAACGGTGTGTCTTAACACTAGGTTCGACCTACGGTTCTCTCTGCCTACAATGATATGTGCGGGATGCAGTCTAAAGCTAAACAAACAGCAGTTGAGAACCCTATTAATAACATTTTTACTATTTTTATTTCGTACTAAATATATATGTCGGAGTTTAAGCTGGGAGTATATAAGATCGGCGAGGTTGCCCTATATGTAATGTAATATGATCATCTTGACTCATAATATCAATAAAACAACACTTGCTATTCTCAAATTATATTCACACAGTTCAATCACTAACACAAATTAAAACAAAACACTAAACTGCGTAATTTCAATTAAAAGCCACGGATAATTACTTTAACGTTTCAATTACACTTCACACGTTTCACTCATACCCACTTTACTAGCACTGATCTCACAAACACTAACTTGCACTTAAACACCATGCTAATCACTGAAGTAACAGTAACAGAAATACAAACAAATGAAATATCTACACAATTGCAGCAAAAAATAGCAAGATAGCAAGAAAAGTCTCTTCATGGGAGACACCGAACTGATCTGAACCAGACTTATGTCGACAAAAATACGTCGAACGAATGGCTCAGGCGAGGTGTACTGTTCCTAGAAACAGAGGCTTTTATGCTTGCTATACAGGATCAAGTCATTCCTACCAGAAATTATAAAAAAATATATTACTAAAGTAATAACAGAAGTTTCTGATTTATGCAGACATTGCAATAGCTCATCTGAAACTATCCAGCACATAACAGGCGCTTGTAAAGCATTAGCACAAACCGACTATAAGCATAGACATGATCAAGTTGCATCAATTTTACACCAGCATTTGGCACATAGTTATAAATTTATAGAGCAAGAAAACCCTATTATAAATATAAACCAAATACAGTTCACGAAAATAGCCATTATAAACTGTTTTATGATCGGACCATTCTGACAGATAAAACAGTACATTACAATAGACCAGATATTACCTTGTACAATAAAATTTCAAACACCGTATACCTTATCGACATAGCTGTTCCTAATTCTCACAATATTCAATCTACTCTCGCTGAAAAAAATACAAAATATCAGGAACTAGTATTGGCAATAAATAGTCAATGGAAAGCAGAAATAGTTCATATAGTGCCAATAGTTGTATCCACAACAGGAATAGTACCCAATACACTACACAATAGTTTAGATATTTTAAAGACTCCCCATACGATTATTAACACTATGCAAAACGCAATCATACTAAACACTTGTCGCATAACTCGTAAATTCTTATCAACATCATCTGCAGACTCAGTTGCCTCTATACTTGGCTAAAGCCCGTATATATGGTAAAAAATACCCCTTCTTAGAAAGGGAGATCTCTAGAAGTATATAAATATAATAATAATAATAATAATAATAATAATAACAATAACAATGACAATGACAATGACAATGACAATGACAATGACAATGACAATGACAATGACAATGACAATGACAATGACAATGACAATGACAATGACAATGACAATGACAATGACAATGACAATGACAATGACAATGACAATGACAATGACAATGACAATGACAATGACAATGACAATGACAATGACAATGACAATGACAATGACAATGACAATGACAATGACAATGACAATGACAATGACAATGACAATGACAATGACAATGACAATGACAATGACAATGACAATGACAATGACAATGACAATGACAATGACAATGACAATGACAATGACAATGACAATGACAATGACAATGACAATGACAATGACAATGACAATGACAATGACAATGACAATGACAATGACAATGACAATGACAATGACAATGACAATGACAATGACAATGACAATGACAATGACAATGACAATGACAATGACAATGACAATGACAATGACAATGACAATGACAATGACAATGACAATGACAATGACAATGACAATGACAATGACAATGACAATGACAATGACAATGACAATGACAATGACAATGACAATGACAATGACAATGACAATGACAATGACAATGACAATGACAATGACAATGACAATGACAATGACAATGACAATGACAATGACAATGACAATGACAATGACAATGACAATGACAATGACAATGACAATGACAATGACAATGACAATGACAATGACAATGACAATGACAATGACAATGACAATGACAATGACAATGACAATGACAATGACAATGACAATGACAATGACAATGACAATGACAATGACAATGACAATGACAATGACAATGACAATGACAATGACAATGACAATGACAATGACAATGACAATGACAATGACAATGACAATGACAATGACAATGACAATGACAATGACAATGACAATGACAATGACAATGACAATGACAATGACAATGACAATGACAATGACAATGACAATGACAATGACAATGACAATGACAATGACAATGACAATGACAATGACAATGACAATGACAATGACAATGACAATGACAATGACAATGACAATGACAATGACAATGACAATGACAATGACAATGACAATGACAATGACAATGACAATGACAATGACAATGACAATGACAATGACAATGACAATGACAATGACAATGACAATGACAATGACAATGACAATGACAATGACAATGACAATGACAATGACACTGACAATGACAATGACAATGACAATGACAATGACAATGACAATGACACTGACAATGACAATGACAATGACAATGACAATGACAATGACAATGACAATGACAATGACAATGACAATGACAATGACAATGACAATAATAATAATAATAATAATAATAATAATAATAATAATAATAATAATAATAATAATAATAGTAATAATAATAATAATAACCCCCAGGGGATCACCTTGTCGTGGTGGGGGGGCTTACGGATATTAGGAACAGGTCAATAATGCACGCTATAACATCTAGCACACATAAAGTTATCTCTTTAAAAAAAACCACTAACAACACGGTCAACCATATCCAAACCAACGATCCCAAACCCCTTTTATTAATATGAAGAAAAATAATCATGGGTATAATTTGCGGCCGCTTCCCGGAGTTCGTCGGGGCGCACCTGGAGCCGACGCTGGGTGTTTCAGCATACGGGCCGTCGGTGATGAGGAGCTGAGCAGGCGGGCTCCCATCGGGCTAGATTCCGAACATAATACAGCCGAGCAATCATCCTTATCATCATCATTATCACCTATTTCATCAATTCGTTCGTTTTCATCACCTTTATCATCAAATAGATCATCTATAATATCACCTACATCTTCATCCGTTCAATCAACACATAACATGATTTTGGAGGATGTTGTGCAGGAGGCAAATGCCAGTGTACCTGCACCCACCTTCATTATTCCTAAGGTGCGCTATAAATGGAGTAAAGAAATGAACGAATTTATCCTGCGCAAATATTTACACCTTACATTACTAGATACTGATACCAACGCTTACTTAATACCATTACATACAAAATTATTGAAAAATTTCCGCATATGAAAATAACCTGCCAACGTGTCGGAGACCAAAGAAGAGCCATAGTACGTAATAAGTTACTGCCACAAACTACAATAGATAAAGTTTATGAAGAAGTTAAAAAAGCACTAGAAAATGTAACGAATCCAGACCAACGCATTCAGATAAATAATAATAATAATATATTAAATTCAAAGGATGGACGACGTATGAAATGGACTGAACAATATAATAAAGCTATAATAAAAGCATATTTTAGAATAACACGTCTATAAACTAATAGAACAGCTTATAGAACATACCTTTATCAAGATTTTATTACCAAATTTCCACATTTGTCTCATATTTCAGAACAAAGAGTAGCAGACCAGAGAAGATCGATTGTTAAAAATAAGCTTCTGTCAATGCAAAAAATAGAAGATATTAAAAGGGAAATAGCATCAGAACTACAAATAGAAACTCAAAATAGTCAATCTGAATTTAATGTAGTAACTATTAACAATACAGTCAATGTAGATGTAGAATATATTGAAAATTCTACCAATATTTTACAAAATAATACTATCTGTATTGCAGTCCAGAACAGTCAAATCTAATAGAAAGAAATACAGAAATCGACAATACATTTAACGAGTGTTTAACGTACTTCACAAATACTGAACCTACTAAAAGAAATTATATACCCAGACAGAGATCATCAAAAAGATTATCTCGAATAGTTGAATATATAAATACAATATTGTTACCAGAATATATTAGGAAAGATACAAGTTTTAAATCATTTCAAACTATATTATATTGTGCTGCGTGGACTGCAGCTAAAATTAATGGCGCAAAAATAAAAATTGTAGAAGATATCACAGTTAAAAAATCATCTATAAAGAAACCCAAATGGCAGATCCGACTCGAAAAAAAAGTGGAAGATTTGAGAACTAAAATTGGCCGATTAACGCAATTCATCCAAGGTAATAGAAGCAATAAAATAATTCATCATGTTAACTTAATTAAAAAAAATTATAAAATACATTCTACACACGAAGAAGTGAACACACAACTGTTACATTTTCTGGATACGCTTAAACAGAAACTTACACTTACAAGCAGCCGATTACAAAGATACAAAATATGTACATTACGTAAAACACAAAATTCTCAATTTATTTGTAACGAAAGACAGTTTTATAGGAATCTCAAAAGTTAAACTACAAACTGTATTGAAAATTCAACACAAACTACTCCTACAGGAGATGATTTTCGTACGTATTGGGCCTCTATATGGGAAAATCCCGTTACACATAATTCTAATGCGGAATGGATTAATTCTGAACAAATGCAATATCAGATTAAAACAGATATGCAATTTGATAATATATCTCTTGTTATATTACAGTCATCAATAAAAAAAATAAGTAATTGGAAAGCACCTGGTTCCGACTTTATTCATAACTTTTGGTACAAGAAATTTACACATGTACATATACATCTTCTTAAGCACATTAATAATTTTATTCAAAATCCACATGTTATGCCCAAATATGTAACAGATGGAATCACATATATGATCCCAAAAGATTCTAATAATCTTAATGATCCCTCAAAGTACAGACCTATAACATGCCTGCAGTCAGTATACAAAATAATTACATCTTGCCTTACAGAAACAATTTATAAATATTTAGATGATAATAGCATTCTTACAGAAGAACAAAAAGGTTGTAAAAAGTTAAGTCAGGGTTGTAAAGAGCACCCAAGGGAGTTGCTGGTCCTCCTACTGGGCGCGTCCCCCGGGTGGCGGATAGGGGAAAACCACTCGCTCTTGCGGGCGAGTGGATCGGGAATTATTCCCGGCGCGGACCAAAACCAGCTAGGCATGGGCGTGTCTTTAGTGCATTATTATGCACACGGCCTAGGGGAGCACACCCCGACAGAAAAGCCCAGCTGTGGAACAGCCAAAAACTCACACATGATGATATCTCTCAAAACTTCATTACCCCAGGAGGGTACCAGTCTCAACGAGGCTGGAGAATCCCTCCGTGCTACGGCACGCAGCCCCACCGAATCTGGGGGGGGGGCAAGAAATATCATTGTGTGGACGGGGAGAGGCCCAAGAGGGGCGGTGTTGGCGTGGTGCCTGAGAAGGGCGGAGTTATTGTGGTGCCTGAGGAAGGCAGTGTTTTGGATGTTGCACCTGAGAAGGGTACCGTATTAGAGGACACCTTGTCTGTGAGAGGTGGTAGTCCGGCACTGGTGCCGGCAAATAAGCGCGAAACAATGAAGCAAGCGCAGGTGATTGTAGAACGGTTGGACCTGGCGGAAATTTCGTCAATTGTTAGTGGAAGGTCAATGTCTACGTCATCTCGAGGCCGTTTCTGGGCGGCCTCGGAATCGGATGCGGAGAGTGGAATGTCCGTAGACTCACGGCACTCTGGGATGAGTGGTTCTCTTCGGAGAGATCGCAAAAGGCCCAGAAGCAGAAAAAGCCATTCTGGCTCGTCTGATGCAGAGGTGGATGATGAGAAGCCGAAGGCTAAATTGGCATCCACAAAACGGAGGCAGAGTCGTCCCAGCAGTACATTACCAATAAGTGGTACTACTGCAGAGAGACGATCTGGATTTGACGACAAAAGGGAGGAGTTTCGGCTTCGGGCCGAACAAGAGGTGAGGAACATTGCTCTTGCTGTGCAGTCTAGAGCTGATTCTAGACTCGCAAATGCCTCTACCGAGCGCACGGCACAGCAAATGGAGGCCCCTTTGCTGAAAGACTTGCAACACCAAGTCGTCGATAGCCTAGCTATTATACACAAAGTCGCCAGCAGATCTGGCAACCTTAAGGGCACTTTTACTAAAGCCCTTAAGGAAGCAGCCAGTGCTATAGGTGCGGCAGTCGGCGTCTTGGCCAGTAGGACGGCCACTGAAGAAGAGATGGTGCTGCGGGCAACAAACGCTCGCCTTCAGGCGGAGCTAACAGAGTTGCGCAAAGAGTTTGCACTCCTGAGAGCAGACCTGGAACGTTCAAGGACTAAGCAACAGTCCTCAGTAAGCCCACCGGTCAATATCACTGAGGAGATCGTTAATACAGTGATGTCACAAGTGGGTTCAATGGTGAACGTGCGGTTCGAGGCAATACAGGATCGCCTATTGCCGGCTAAACCAGTAGCCCGTCCTCCCCTTGCTGCTGATAAGAGGCGCAAGGCTTCAGCGCCTGTGACAGTGACTAACACCACTCTGATGGCGCCTGCGAACCTCCCAATAGCGACGAAGCCTATAAAGGCAAAAAAGGTTAAGCAGTCTTCCGCAAAACCGTCAGCACCGCGTCCGCTGGCTCCTGCCCCAGATGTAATGACCGAGGGTTGGAACGTTGTGGTGCGAAAGGGCAAAAAGAAAGCAGCCGTAGCGCCAGCACAGCAGACCACGCAGAAGGCGAAAGCTCCTCCTCGAAAGTCTCCTAAGCAGCCTAAGCTGCGGCCCCCTCGGTCGGCGGTTATAACACTGACACTGCAACCGGCCGCTGTGAGCAAGGAGCTGACATATCGCGATGTCCTTACTCAGATCAAGCAGGGGGTAAATCTAGAGGATCTGGGTATAAAGGACTTGCGACTCAGAGTCGCCTCTACTGGTGCCAGGGTTCTGGAAATACCTGGCAGTGATAACGGGGACAAGGCGGATGCTCTTGCTCTACGTCTGCGTGGAGTTCTGGACTCTACCGACGTTTTGGTTGCGAGGCCGATGAAGTGTGCAGAGTTGCGTGTCAGTGGACTAGATGACTCTGCAACTTCAGAGGAGGTGGCACAGGCTGTTAGCCGAGTGGGCGGGTGCGATGTCGAAAACATCAAGGTAGGAGAAATTCGACAAGACCGCAGTGGCCTAGGCGCAGCGTGGGTCCGTTGCCCTGTAATGGCAGCCAAAAAGATCGGTGGGTCTCGACTCTTGGTGGGGTTTGTTTCGGCCCGAGTGCAACTGCTGCAACCCCGAACGCAGCGTTGTTTCCGCTGCCATGATGTCGGCCACATGGCAGCGAAGTGCAGCAGCACTGTAGATAGGAGTCAGCAGTGTTTCAGGTGCGGCCAAACCGGGCACAAACAGCATCAGTGCTCGGTAGCACCACACTGTCCAGTCTGCGAGGCAGCAGCGATGCCCGCAGACCATACAGTTGGGAGCGCTGCATGCGCAAAAGCGAGCTCCACTAGGAAAAGAAGGAGTCGCATACAGGGGGAGAAAAGGCAGTCAGAGGCCAAATCAAAAGATCCTGTCAGGTCAGAGGGGGTGCAACACATGGAAGTCAAATAATGGCTCTCCGTGTGTTGCAGGCGAACATCAACCACTGTGCCAGAGCCCAAGACTTATTGGTCCAAAGCCTGGCGCAGTGGTCGATACATTTGGCGGTTGTTGCGGAGCCATACAGCGTTCCCGCCAGGGACAACTGGGTCGTCGACAACACCGGGGTGGTTGCTCTTATCACCCAGGTGGCTGCGGGCTCCCCGCCTTTCTCACGAGTCGAGAAAGGTACGGGATGCGTTGCGGCACTTGTCGGCGATCTTGCCATAGTCGGCGTCTACTTTTCCCCCAATCGAACTCTAGCAGAGTTCGAGGAATTCCTTATCCGATTGGGGGAATTAGTAGAGCGACTTCGTCCGGCGGAGGTGCTAGTCGCAGGCGACCTCAACGCCAAATCCAGCGTGTGGGGCTCCGCAACGACGGAGGTGCGTGGTGTGACATTGTCGGAGTGGGTGATTGCCACCGGTTTGTCAGTCCTCAACCGGGGGACGACCAACACGTGTGTGCGAAGGCTGGGCGGGTCTATCGTGGACGTGTCGTTCGCGAGCCCGGTCCTAGCACGCCGTGTTCGGGGTTGGCGAGTGCTGGAAGATGTGGAGACTCTCTCGGACCACCTCTACATCGTGTACGAGATCTCCACACATCCAGCGGAGCCGCCAACTCCCAGTCCGATCTCGCGAGAGTACGGACCGCGGTGGCAATTGAGTCGTCTCGACAGGCAGTTGTTGGAGGAGGCCGCGATAGTGGAAGCCTGGCTGCCCCAGAGCTTGGCGTCTGCAGAAGACGCTGCCACCTGGGCGCAGAGGGCGATGACGCGTATATGTGACGCGTCAATGCCCCGTTCCAGGCGTCGCCCGCAGCGGCGACAGGTGTACTGGTGGTCGGGCGAGATCGCGCAACTGCGCGACGTCTGCGTTGTCGCGAGACGCCAGTACAGCCACTATCGCAGACGGGTACAAAAGGAGGCGCAGGAGGAAGACCGTTTGTACCGCGTCTATGTCGAGGCGAGAACGCAGCTGCAGGAGGAAATCGGTCGTGTGAAGGGGGAATCGCACGACCAGATGATTGCGGGAATAGACCAAGACCCGTACGGCACGCCTTACCGAATGGTGCTCGGTAAGCTACGGGCTTGGGCTCCCCCTTTGACGCAGACACTCCGACCGGACGTTCTCCGAGGAGTGCTCTCGTCACTGTTCCCGCAGCGGGCCAATTTTACACCGCCAACTATGGCCCGCCCTGCAGCGCGTGAGGAAGAGGAGGACAATGTCACACCACAGGTCGAGGAGGAAGAGCTCGAAGAGGCTATTCGCCGATCTCGGCACAAGAGCACCGCCCCAGGCCTGGACGGCGTTCCCGGCCGGGCGTTAACTCTGGCCCTGGACACCCTGGGGCCTAGAGTGCGAGGGCTATTCTCTGCCTGTCTGGCTCAAGCCATAATTCCACAGCGGTGGAAGACAGGCAGGCTAGTCCTCATCAAGAAGGAGGGTCGCCCGGCGGATTCAGCCTCCGCCTACAGGCCCATCGTGCTCTTGAGCGAGATCGCCAAGCTCTTCGAGCGTGTTGTAGCCAGAAGGCTACAACACCATTTGGAGGGGACAGGTCCTGATCTCTCGGACCTACAGTATGGCTTCCGCAGGGGGCGGTCGACGGTGGATGCCATACTCGAGGTGAAGTCCTATGCGCAGGATGCGGTTGCCAGGGGCGACGGGGTTATGGCGGTGTCTTTAGACATCGCCAACGCCTTCAACTCCTTGCCCTGGCCTTGCATTAAGGAGGCACTTTTGTATCACCGTGTGCCTCCATACCTGCGCCGCGTCATCGGGGCTTACCTGTCCGAGAGGTCAGTGACCTTCCCTGCTCCGGGAGGAGGTTGGGAGGAGTACGGGGTGTCGGCCGGTGTTCCACAAGGATCGGTGCTGGGTCCGATCCTCTGGAACATCGGATACGACTGGGTGCTGCGAGGCAGCACCCTCAGGGGGGTAAGGGTCCTCTGTTACGCCGATGACACGTTGGTCTTGGCGCAGCAGAGGACCTACAGAGAGGCGGCGGTTCTCGCAACGGCGGGAGTGGCCGAGGTCGTCAGCCGCATTAGGCGGCTTGGGTTAGAAGTCGCCCTGAACAAGTCCGAGGCACTATATTTTCATGCTCCACGAAAGGGCGCACCATCCGATGCCCACATCATCGTCGGTGGCGTCAACATAGACGTCGCAAGGAGCATGAAATACCTCGGACTTGTTCTGGACGGTCGGTGGAGTTTTCGGGGCCATTTTTCCACCTTGGCCCCGAAGCTGTTGAAAACAGCGTCGGCCCTGGCGCGCCTTTTGCCCAACGTGAGTGGGCCGAGCGCCTCGAGCCGACGGCTGTACACCGGAGTGGTCAGGTCGATGGCCCTCTACGGTGCCCCCGTATGGGCGGACGCACTGGATCGGCACAACGTCACCCTGCTGCGAAGGGCGCAGAGGGTGATGGCCATCCGGGCGATACGAGGGTACCGGACCATCTCCGGTGAGGTGGCGTGCGTGCTGGCTGGAGTCCTGCCGTGGGACTTGGATGCCATTTCTCTGGCGTCGATCTATTGTCGGCGTCGGGGCCCGGCATCTGAGGACCCGGCAAGGTCAGCACCACAGAAGGAGGAGGAGGAGCGGGATGCCGCATTGGAAGAGTGGGATTCCCGGCTGGCAACACCATCCGCCGGCCGGAGGACGATCGAGGCAGTTCGTCCAGTGTTCCGCCAGTGGTTGGCGAGGCGTCACGGCGTCCTAACCTTCCGCACCACACAGGTACTCACGGGGCACGGTTGCTTCGGGAGATACCTGTGTCGGATCGCTGGGAGGGAGCCCGACGCTCGCTGCCACCACTGCGACGACTGCCCCGAGGAGACGGCCCAGCACACGTTGGAGGTGTGCAGTGCCTGGGCGTCTCAACGTCGCGCTTTGCGCGACGTCATAGGGGACGACCTCTCTCTTCCGGCCGTGGTCAAGGCCATGGCCGGTTGCGAGACGTCGTGGGACGCGGTCTCATCCTTCTGCGAGGCAGTGGTGCTCGAGAAGGAGGCTGCGGAACGGGCGAGGGAGGCATCCGCCGATCTCGCCATCCGCCGCAAGAGACCGGGTCGCCGGAGGGCGGCACACGACCGCCGCCTTCCGCCCTAATCGGCCAGAGGGCGGTCAGCTTGGGGAAGCTGGCCGCCTACTCACCTGGCCCGAGTAGACGCGCGCAGGTTGCTCCCGCGCGCTACTCCGAGCAGGCCGTCGGGGGTGTTCCACCGCCCCTGACTCCGCGACGTGCCTAGCAGGCTCCCGCCGCCGTGTTTCACGGAAGATTTTGGTTCCCGTGTCTCACGGCCGAAGGCGGTCGAGGAGGAGCACCGTGAGGTTTTAGTGGGTATGTGGACGGCCTATATCTGCCGGTCCGCGAGTCCCACATAACCCGTTCGAGTCCCCACTCGTTCCGGTATCCGTAACAGGATTTCCTCACGCAAAAAAAAAAAAAAAAAAAAAAAAAAAAAAAAAAAAAAAAAAAAAAAAAAAAAAAAAAGGGTTGTAAAGAGCAATTAGTTGTAGATTCTGTTATATTAAAAGAAGCGCAGAAAAATAAAAGAGACATTTTTACTATGTATATTGACTACAGGAAAGCTTATGATTCAATTCCACATTCCTGGTTATTACAAGTGTTAGATATCTATAAATACACCCAACAATTAAAAATTTTTTGAAGGAAACGATGATAGATTGGACTACAAGATTGAAATTATCAACTTTAGATAACAACCTAGATACTGACCCCATTAAAATAAAACGCGGTATATATCAAGGTGATGCATTAAGCCCTTTATGGTTCTGTCTTGCATTAAATCCTTTGTCTAATATTTTAAATTCGACTAATGCTGGATACAAACTAAAATATAAGAATAATTTGACTTACAAAACTGAATATAAGATTGTTAATCATTTACTGTACATGAACGACATTAAATTATACGCTGAAACGAAAGAAGACTTAAACAATTTAGCAAAGTAGCGGAAACATTTTCACAAGATATTTATATGGAATTCGGAATAGATAAATGTAAAATTAATGCAAGTAAAGCAGGACAGAACTATATTCATGAATATTTACTGAAGAACGGGGAATATATAGAATCACTGATGGAAAATGAAACTTACAAATATTTGGGATATATTCAATCAAAGCTAACTCACCACAAGGAGGTTAAAGCAAACCTGACCAAAAATTTTAAACATAGGTTAAATTCCATACTCAAATCTAAACTTAATGCGAAAAATACTACAAAAGCAATCAATAGTTTTGCAATACCTACTCTTACCTATTCGTTCGGAATTATAGCATGGAACAAAAGTGAATTGAAAAATCTTCAGCGCATCATTAATACAACTTTGACTAGAAATCGTAAGCATCATCCAAGATCTGGGGGAAAAGGAAAAAAGACATTTCAACAAAGAAAAGGGGGGCATTGGGGTTAATTAGAAAATTTATTAAAAGCCTAAAATTTTAAAAAATATATATTATATATATATTATATTAGGATATTTTATATAATAATATTTTATTATATATAAAAAAATATATATAATTTTAATATATATATATTATATATCATTTTAAAATATATATATATATAAAGGGGACCAGAGCCCGCAGAGAAAATTTTTGCCCTTTCACTATTTTTTGGGTTTTCTAATTAATTTTTTTTATTATTATTAACTTTACCCAAAGTGGGCGAGATTTGTCCCAGAAGGAACTTTCAAAGGGAAAACAATATAAATTTTTTAAAAGGTTTCCCATGAGGGGGAAAAATTTTTTTTATTATTTCTGTTTTTTTTTTAATTTTCCTTTTTTTTAGTTTTTTTTTATAGAAATTTTCCCCTAATATTGAAATTGGATTAATTGACCCCCAAAAATAAATTTTCCCTTAATCCTTTTTAAATTCCTTTTCTAAGACTTTTTTCCCTTTTTACACAGGGTTACCCGTAACTTTAGCTATCCTGCTTTTAAAAGAAATAATTACAACCCCCAAACTAAAAGCCCTTTTTTTTAACAATTTTTTTAGGATTTTATTTACAATCCTTTAAGCTTTTGGGAAAATTGAAGGGGTCTTTTCAATCGCGACAAATTTTTTGGGTCAACTTTTTTATACTTTCAGGATTTCCTTGGGGGTTTTCTGGA
>JAXRJS010000197.1:0-21735 GCA_037127375.1 Dione juno | reverse complement strand
GACCTGCCCCCTTACTGACACCCAAAAACGCTTTAAATATTCTGAAATTTGCGTAATATTAAATGTGACCGTATCAATGTTTACCATCGTGTGGAAGTAGACATCTGCAAAATATTATTGTGTTTATAAGAATCGAATACAGAGTTAAAATACTTATTAAACAAATCACAAATTTCCACAGGATTGGAAGTAGTATAATCGCCCAAAGACATGACATCTGGAAGTTCGTTACCCTTGCGTTTAGACTTTACATAAGACCATAAATGTTTGCTATTAATACCAATTCTATATTCAATACTACTGATAAATCTTTGTAACAGTCGTCTATCATAACTTTTTGTCTCTCTCTCAATGTAACAAAAGATATATAATCTTTATGATGTTCATAAGCTTTCCACTTTCGATTAAATTTTAGCTTTTCTTTTATAATTTTAATTAACGCCCGATTATACCAGATTGGGTATCTAGTATTGATTTTTATGATTTTTGTGGAACGTGCAATTCTATGATACTATTTAAGATTTCATAAAAATTCGCTACAGAAACATCAATATTGTCATCATTTAATTTAGATTTCCAATCAATTTGAGGAAAGACTTTCATTTATTCCTACATAATCAGCTTCCCTATATAATTTAACTGAATGCGACTGACCCGTAGGGAACTTTATTTTAATTTTGAAACAAATAATTCAAAGGCTGGATGGTATATATCCTCCGAAACAATTGGACTAAACAATTGGACTAAAAACACGACTAACTTTGCAATTAATATTAGCTATTACAAGATCTAAAATACGATTATTAACATTATTAAACTTATTATATTGACTAAAGTAGTTAAAAGAGACAAAATTATGAAGCTCATTAACTACGTCTGATGAGAAATCCTCAAGTAAGGTCAGGGCATTATGACAGTCACTCATCCATTGAGCGTTAGGTATATTGAAGTCACCAAGTATAAGAAAATAATCATCAGGGTATAAGAGAGCCTCATCCGAAATATGCTCGTAAAAATGTAACAAAACATCTTTATGACTAGGACACTGTGGAAAATAGCAGCAATATATATTACATCTTGTATATTATTCAAAAGAAATTGATACTTGAATAATATCGGCAATCGAATTTTCCGATGGGATGCACTCAACATTAGTGACTTTCAACTCACGTTTTATGGCTATCAAGACACCTCCGCCCATTGAATCTCCCCTAATTGAATAGTTACGATCACATCAATGTACATAATACCGATCGTCAAACAGTTCCAAGTCAAAAATTCCTGGATGTAACCCACTTAAACACAATATATCATAGTCATGACATAGAACCTGTTTAAAAACTAAGTTGCTCTTAGTTCGTAGACCCCGAACATTTTGGTAATAAACACTTAAGTTCTATGTAATTGATTTTAGTTAGACTCCATCCACTGTCTTTTTTCTCAAAAGTACTTATTTTGTTCGCTAAATTGTCACGTAAAGTTGTTACAAAAATATTTAAATCATCTGCTTGCGAAACTATAAAGTTGTTTGTTTGAAAATCAAAAGAATTAGAAATATTTTTGGTCTGTTGGACAAAATCTGCATGAAGCACAAAATTAATTTTAACAGTAGCATGTTGTTTAAGGGTATCATCAATTAAGAAAAACATTTCGCTTTTTATTGAATCGAGAAAAGATTCTGGCGTTTGAAAAACTAAGTCAGATTGTTCTTTACTTTTGATTTTGTAAGTTATGATACGCTGTCCGAAAGCTGAGTCTATAACGGATACATTTTCGAATGAGTTATGTGATTTTAATATATTATTTTTATGAGTATTACTTTTTAGATGATTAGCAAAATATCTTTTACTAACAAGTATATTACATATATCGCAATGTACCTTACCCACTACCAAAGTATCTTCTTCGTTTCGAGGTCTTTTTGAAGAACTGTTGTTTTCAACGTCAGCTTCAGCACTTCTTTTTAACGCTCCTCCAAGCCCAGTTTGAACCACGTTAGATGATGATGATGATGGTTGACTGTAAGAGGAGTAACGAAACATTAAAATCTAGCAGTTGTGAATACAACATCCTGGACGATGCAATCAAAAATATGTTGTTTTCTTACCTCATATTATTCTCAACCAATGCACATATCTGATACATCTCATCGTCATATGTGGGATCGAACAATTTAATATTTGTTTCAGCTTCTTCACAGAGGATCATGAGATCTATGTCTTCACATATTTCTTCCAATTCACATTTATCAATACCTTGACTACATTCAAACATTTCCGAATCTTCAGTATTAGCAAAGAATGCACTGACGACAACACGATCCATTTTTTAGAGCAATTGACAGCAATGAGGTTAAATTATAAATGATGTTCTCTTCAAATTTAAGGGTCTTCTTATACACCAAAACAAGTTAAAAAATAAAGTAATTAGTATCTATTTACAACATATTGTTCCTAATCCTAAGTCCTTTACAATACAAGTAAGTAAGCACGTATTGTTCTTAATCACCACTATTTGTTAAATAACATTTTTTTGCTTGAGTCTTCACTTGAAATTTCTTTTGTTATGTTATAAATAGCCTTATTGATTTCATCAAAAATTTTGTTTTTCTCGGTGGTATAATATTTTATTCTCATTTTAGTATTTTTCCAATGATCGGAAGCAGGTAGTTTTGCGATTTCACTAAGATCATAAATTTCTATTTTGATTAAGTGCGATGCATTAGAGGCATCATCTTTGTTTGTTGTAATAAAAGCCACCCCTCCATTTGACGATTTCGATACTGATGAAGATTGTTTTTTCTTCTTCTTATTTTTAGAAAAGTCAAAAAATTCGTCAAGATTTTCTGTTTCTTCACGTTTCCTTTTGAGTGTTTTGGGTTCTATTTTCAAATTATTATCGTTAGTATCTTCATCCGACAGTTGAGGTTGGAAGTAATATTGTTTGTATGTATTTTCTTCGAAGATTGAATTCTGTAATGTAAATTACAATTGCTATGAGAAATATAATAATAAGTTTAAATTTACAAAGTATTCGATAAAAAAATCATGATTATAAATAATCAAAAAATATAAATAATGAAAAAAATATTATAAAAAAACTCACGTCCATTCTAGTGCTGATAGATGATTATAAACTTCGGTTAAATTTGTTTTAAACTTATTATTCCCACTTCAGACCTCACAATTCAACGTTCACTTAATACTGAGTGTATTTTGTTTGTAATTTGTATTGCTTTTATAAGAAGAAATACATTAAGTAATGGTTTTGGTAAATAAAACATTAAGTAATGGTTTTGGTAAATAAAACATTAAGTAATGGTTTTGGTAAATAAAACATTAAACTTTGTTTGTAATTTGTATTGCTTTTATAAGAAGAAACACTACATTAAGTAATGGTTTTGGTAAATAAAACATTAAACTATCTTTGAGGACCGGGCAAATTCCATGCAGTTAAGATATCGTGTTTACATATACCATTAAGATAGCTGCCGTCAACTGTGGCTTCTTCGAATGATTTAAAGTTAAAAGTATGCATTGTAGATGCTACTCTCATTGTCCGTAGAGCTCGAATCAATCCAACAGTTTTACTCGCACACCAAAAAGTTGTGTATGCCGAGTTCGATAATGTTATTGAATTATATAAGAACCGCAATGTTATCGTAGACTATAGTAGTTAACATAGGATAAATATTATGCGCTAGTTGTAATGTACTTACGTAAGAATAAATGTGTTTATTTCATAAATAAAAATATTATATTATAACATGCATTTAATTTATTGAAAAGTCCCTTTAAATAGTCATGTCTGAAATTACCACAGAACATTAACAAGAGTAATCTTCACAAGATAGCACAAGTTAGAAACAAGATAGCACAAGTTAGAAACATGAACACCATTGAGATCAGGGAATGCTTATTTAAAATTCATTGGTCTCTACAAAATAATGTGTACGCAGCGAACAGGTTGCCCTTTCGTACCGAAGCGCCTACGTTCTTAATAAGTAATCTGGATTCGGATACGCAACCTGGTTCACATTGGGTAGCCATTCACATAGACAATAACAAAGTTGGACAATACTTTGACTCGTTTGGTCGACCACCTGCAGCATTTCATAGAACTTTCCTGAACAGGAATTGTAGACTGTGGGATTTCAATGTCAAAAGAATACAAGATGATTGGACTTCAGTATGTGGCGAATACTGCTTAGTGTATTTGTACTATAAATTTCAGGGTAGGAGCATGCTGGATTTTACCAAATTATTTAATATAAACGACACTGTAATGAATGATATATTACTATATATTCTGTTTAAACAATATTTTGAATAAACGTAAAGTAAGACATGTTGTTGTTTTTATTAGCTAGAACCACAATCGGGTGCGATAAGGACTCATTAGCGACTCATTAGCGCTACCCGAGCGAAACAATACCTTGTGATTTCGAAGTTGACACAAATAAAGTAATTAAGCTAATTAGGTGTAGTAATTAAGCTAATTAGGTGTATTGGAGAACCAAAACCAAAAAACGTATGTCAGGATCGTGAAGAGATATCACAAAACGGATAGCAGCAATCGATTGGGCGTCCCCGGAAACCCCCAAAATGATACCAAACTTTTTTTTTTTTTTTTTTTTTTTTTTTTTTTTTAGGTTGCGATGGCCGACGTCACCCGTTTTTGGTAGCAGGGATTCGGGAGTTCTGGCCATGGGCCAGAACTCCTGAATCCCTACTACTCGCATGCGCGGTATCAGGAACGATTCCTGTATACAAAGGATGTCGACTTAGTGCACGGTAGTATTCTAAAACTCTATATTTTATTAATAATATTGTGAGATCTAATATTGCCAACACACTATCTTACGGAGGTGTCGTTTTAAATTGTACTTGCGGTGTACCTCTTGGACGGGGAAATCCTGGGACTTAAGATCCTCCTTAACATAATCGATCTTTATTTCCTTGGGGATTCCGTTGACTCGCGTTAAAATAAGCGAATTATACTTATATTTTTTTTCTGATGTACTTAATGCTTTTATCCACAAATGGTCTTGACAGCGACTAGACCACAAAATAATAATGCGCATTGTGGCAGCTCAGGACCAAGGCGTGGACGAGCTTTGACATAAGAGACGCCGCGTCGTATGGTACGGCCACGACGGCGTGTCTTTGGGAGTGAGGAGTGTAACCTTCCGTTGTAGTGACGGTTGGCTGCTGGGATCTTCGGGGTCTAGAGGGACGCTACGAGGGTGAGGGATGGGAGTATGCGCGCTCGTAATAGCGCTTGCATAAGCCTATACAGAACTCCTTAAACGATTCAACTTCGAAGTCCAATTCCAGGCGATCGGTTTTCTTTACAAATAAATAGAAGAGACGTTCTCGTGACGTTTACGCAGAAGGAGTACTGCTAACCTCCAACCGCCACTTGCTAAGCCAATCGCCTCGGGCGTCGGCAGCGAGATGCAGTCTTTCGGCTAGGATACGTATATATATATATATATATATATATATATATATTTATATATATATATATATATATATATATATATATATATATATATATATATATATATATATATATATATATATATATATATATATATATATATATATATATATATATATATATATATATATATATATATATATATATATATATATATATAGAAATAATTGTCTTTGTGTCTTATATATATGCCAAAATGCAATTTAAGACTATATAAAATACAAAAATTACCAGAAATTTATTAAAAAAAACATACCAGAAAGAAAACCTGTTAAACACTTAAAGATTACCTACATAATAAGATTTATGAAATAGCGATTTAGCGTGAGGGGTGTTTAGATTTATGAAAGGTTAAGTCAAAATCTTATATACGAGCATTTTATAAACGAATAATAAAAATAATTGAATGTGTAGGTGGAAACAGATTTGACTTGAATTATTTGCATCAAAAAAGGAACAGCCTACGTTAGAATTAATTTTAGACCCATCAGTGAAGATGGGATGGTTAGAATTAATTTTAGACCCATCATAATTCTTTAAATTGTAAAATGTAACTGGCGGGGCGAGTTGGCACGTTGACATAAAGAAAGAAAAAGGAAAGAAAAAAAAGGTTTGCTTGCATATTTAATTTCACCTATATTTATTAATATTAATATAATCACCTATATATGTAAGATAAATATGTAATTAAATTTTAAGGTGGAAGATGGAAAATAAACGTATCATTGAAAGCGAGGCTGGTAAAATAAGTGCTTCTACTATAGGTATACCCTTGTATAACATGAAACATTTTGCTGGTAAGTTTTTTAACATATTCTTAATATTAAGAAGAATGGTAAAATAAATGAATATGGTAAAATAATGAATAAACGGAAATATAGACATGGAGATGTTTCATGAGGTATGTAAAATGCCGCCATGTTTATTTGGTGTTGTATGGGAAATTAGCGGTAAATTGTTCTTGTATTTATTAAATATTATAGACGAATCTGCTTTATAGTTATGTTTTAGATGTTTATAAAATATATTTTGTAAAGGTGTTATGTTGTTAATGACATTTATAAATACATTAAATGTAAACAATGATAATACTTTATTGCATATAAATTACAAATCATTATAATCAGTTAATATTCATAATATAATGTGCAATGGCGGGTTTATCACTACAAGTTATCCCTAACATGCAACCAGTTAGAGACAGTAGATAGTTAAATACTAAGAAAAGAATTTACTTGCTTTTGCTCATATTTTTATATATGTAAATGTTAAATACATATACATGTGTATAGTATTCGTATACTATACACACATGTATGCATTTATAGTACATACATTTTTTCACTGTTACCGCCTTCGCTACAAAATCTAAAGTAGATACTATTAAACATGTAGATAATTTTTTTTTAATAAATAAATATTTTCAATTTCATTCAGTTCTATGTCACTGTACTACTTTAACTTAGGAAATACTATTAAGGCCGTTGTGGTGTAGCGACGTACGTCTGACTGCAAATGCAGCATCTGCAATACCGGGTATTGCTACCTGATGTATCTCTGAGACCCTCGGGGGAATGAAGTATTTTCAGTTCCTGGCTCTAGTAACGACATATGCCGCCACCCAACCACACAATGCCTCGAAAGTTGCCTATACGTGCCGTCGATGTTTATTTTTTTTTTTATTTTATTTTATTTTTAAGGGAAACATACAGTACAATAAATTTTTTCAATATAAAACTTAAAAAAAAACAAAGACTCCTCAAATTACCAAACACGTACACTTCTTAAACACTAGTTATGTATAAAGAACACAATATATTACATAATATAATAATATAAGTACAAGATAAACTAAAAACACTAAGAATAAAAATAAAAATAATCACTCAACAACGAAACAATGAAAATTGACTAATGCTAAAACCTTAACTACACATAAAATTACGTTTCTTAATACAATTTTTGAAATTTGTGTATGCTAAATTAAATATGTCCAAATCGCAATACTTATAATTAAAACTCTTGCAAGCACGTGACACAAAGTTATTAGAAGCATATTTTGTTTTGAATTTAGGTATTGCAAATAAGGGCTTATTTCGTGCACTTAACCTATGACACGCAAAATTAACCTTACTTAGCAGTAAAGGGTAGTCGATTAAGTTGTTCAAAACCTTGTACAACAACACCTGATCTCTGACTTCTCGGCGTTTCTCTAAGATATTGCTGTCTAAAGTGATAATACATATGGCTCCATATAATTGTCTCTGACTAAGGTACCGTAGAAATTTATTATACAAGGATTCGATCCTTTTAATATATACTTTATAGTGTGGAATCCAGCATGTGGAACAATATTCCAGTAGAGGCCGAACCAAAACATTAAACAATGTTTCAAGAGTCACAGTCCGCTTAAAATTTTTTGACACACGTAACACAAAACCTAGCATTTTGTACGCCTTTTGGATTGCAATGTTTATATGTGAGTCTAAAAACAGTCCTTCATCCAATTGAACACCAAGATGACGAAGCTCACTTGATCGATTTAATATAGCTATAGTTCAATCTTATAATTAAAGACTATGGGATTCTTCTTTCTTGTAAATGTGATAATATTACATTTTTTGATATTCAAATAAAGGTGGTTTGAATCACAGTAAAATATTAATCTACAAAAATCCTCCTGGAGTAAATTACAATTATGTAAAGTTTTAATTGACTTAGATATTTTCATATCGTCAGCGTAAAGAAGTACTTTAGAATGATGAAAACAAGAAGTTACATCGTTTACAAATATATTAAAAAGAAGTGGGCCAAGATGAGTACCCTGAGGCACTCCTGAGGAGACTGGAAGAAACGTTGAACAGCGACCCTTTACAGTAATTGCCTGACTTCGATTTCTTAGATATGACCAAAACAAACGGAGTAAATCACCATGAACACCGAATTGTCCCAATTTGTGTATCAAATGGTCGTGAGATATTTTATCAAAAGCCTTTGTAAAATCAGTATACACTGCATCCACCTGAAGCCTATTATCCATAGCGGTGTAAAGGTAATCCAAAAATTCGCAAAGGTTACTTTCTGTGGATTTGCGAGCTACAAAGCCATGTTGTTCGGGAATTATAAATGGTCGAGCTATTTGTGAGAAGATATCATAAATGATTTTTTCAAACAGTTTGGGTATAGTGCTCATTTTTGAAATTGGACGGTAAGTAATCTTATAAGTATATAAAAATTTATTCATAGAATAAATTTTTATACTACTAATTATATAACCTATAACAAATCCAAATAAAGTCAAATAAATTACCATTATTTTTAAAGAAAAAGGTAAATAAATTATATGAGGATAACAAAAAATTATTCATCTTAATATACTTCCCGAAATTAATCTTATAAATAATAAAACCATTATTCTTTTTAATATAACATAATCCTCATCATAAAAATTATAAACTACTAATAAGTTATAATCATTAATTATTAAATATATTAATAAACGAATAGTATAAAATATAGTTAAACCAGTTGAAAAGTAATATAAAAAAAAATTAATAAGTTTAAATTTCTTATGCTAACCATCTCTAAAATAATATCCTTAGAATAAAATCCAGCCAAAAAAGGAATCCCACATAAAGCTAAATTTGAAATATTTACACATAAAGAAGTTATAGGAACATAAAATCTAATCCCCCTATTATTCGAATATCTTGTTTATCATTTATTATATGAATAACCTGCACATATAAACTAAATAAACAACACATATAAACAATAAAGCTTTAAATATAGCATGAGTTAATAAGTGATAAAAAGCTAAATCACTAAATCCTATTCTTAAAATTCTTATTATCAACCCTAATTGTCTTAATGTAGATAAAGCAATATTTTTTTAAATCAAATTCATAATTAGCACAAATTCCGGATATTAATATTGTTAATCCAGATAATAGTAATAAAAATTTTAAAAAAATTATATCAACTAATAAATTATTAAATCTGTCACTAATGTTGAAGAATGGACTAAAGCAGAAACAGGGGTAGGAGCTGCTATAGCAGCAGGTAATCATGATCTAAAAGGAATTTGAGCTCTCTTAGTTATAGCTGCAATAATAATTAATAATCTAATAAATTTAATAGAAAAATCATTTCTTATAAAATTTAAATAAAAAATTTAATTTCATCTTCCATAATTTACTATCCAAGAAATCAATAATAAAATTATTACATCCCCAATACGATTTGATAAAGCAGTTAATATTCCAGCATTATAAGATTTAATATTCTGATAATAAATTACTAAACAATAAGAAACTAATTAAAACATAAAGAATATTTTTTAATGACTTAAAATGATTTCATCATATTTTTGGTTCCACAAACCAATATTTTTATTAAATTATTTAAGTAAAATCAAATTATTCCATAATCAATCTTTAAAATTAAAATATTTAAAGGTAATCAATGTAAAAATAATATTAAATGTTCCCGTGAAGTTCCTCTATAGAATCTATAAATTCTTATATTATATTTACCATGCTGAGAGTAAGAGTATAAATATAAGCAATACCCGGCTCTAAAAAAAGAAATTAATATCAATATAACTATTCTCAATCAAGATCTCTGACTAATCTATTAATTAAACTAATTTCACCTATTAAATTTAGGGAAGGAGGAGTTGCTATATTAGAAGATATTAACAAAAATCATCATAATCTTATTGAAGGCATGAAATTTATTATCCCCTTATTAATAAATATTCTTCGGCTATTTAATCGTTCATAATGTGTGTAGTGCTCACTTTTGAAATTGGACGGTAAGTAGAAATATCTCGTTTATTACCACTTTTAAATACTGGAGTTATGAAAGATTTTTTCCATTCCAAAGGCATTTTACCCAGTTTAACAGAGCTAGAAAATAACATAGTCAGTGGTCTAGCCAACTGCTCAAAGCACTTCTGTAAAAATAATGGTGGTATTTTATCCGGACCTGCACCCTTACTGACATCCAAACGCTTTAAATATCCTGAAATTTGCGGAATATTAAATGTGACCGTATCAATGTTTACCAATCGTGTGGAAGTAGACATCTGCAAAATATTATTGTGTTTATAAGAATCGAATACAGAGTTAAAATACTTATTAAACAAATCACAAATTTCCACAGGATTGGAAGTAGTATAATCGCCCAAAGACATGACATCTGGAAGTTCGTTACCCTTGCGTTTAGACTTTACATAAGACCATAAATGTTTACTATTAATACCAATTCTATATTCAATACTACTGATAAATCTTTTGTAACAGTCGTCTATCATAACTTTTTGTCTCTCTCTCAATGTAACAAAAGATATATAATCTTTATGATGTTCATAAGCTTTCCACTTTCGATTAAATTTTAGCTTTTCTTTTATAATTTTAATTAACGCCCGATTATACCAGATTGGGTATCTAGTATTGATTTTTATGATTTTTGTGGGAACGTGCAATTCTATGATACTATGTAAGATTTCATAAAAATTCGCTACAGAAACATCAATATTGTCATCATTTAATTTAGATTTCCAATCAATTTGAGAAAGACTTTCATTTATTCCTACATAATCAGCTTCCCTATATAATTTAACTGAATGCGACTGACCCGTAGGGAACTTTATTTTTAATTTTGAAACAAATAATTCAAAGGCTGGATGGTATATATCCTCCGAAACAATTGGACTAAACAATTGGACTAAAAACACGACTAACTTTGCAATTAATATTAGCTATTACAAGATCTAAAATACGATTATTAACATTATTAAACTTATTATATTGACTAAAGTAGTTAAAAGAGACAAAATTATGAAGCTCATTAACTACGTCTGATGAGAAATCCTCAAGTAAGGTCAGGGCATTATGACAGTCACTCATCCATTGAGCGTTAGGTATATTGAAGTCACCAAGTATAAGAAAATAATCATCAGGGTATAAGAGAGCCTCATCCGAAATATGCTCGTAAAAATGTAACAAAACATCTTTATGACTAGGACACTGTGGAAAATAGCAGCAATATATATTACATCTTGTATATTATTCAAAAGAAATTGATACTTGAATAATATCGGCAATCGAATTTTCCGATGGGATGCACTCAACATTAGTGACTTTCAACTCACGTTTTATGGCTATCAAGACACCTCCGCCCATTGAATCTCCCCTAATTGAATAGTTACGATCACATCAATGTACATAATACCGATCGTCAAACAGTTCCAAGTCAAAAATTCCTGGATGTAACCCACTTAAACACAATATATCATAGTCATGACATAGAACCTGTTTAAAAACTAAGTTGCTCTTAGTTCGTAGACCCCGAACATTTTGGTAATAAACACTTAAACTAGTATCGAATTGTGTAAAGAGAGCTTAAACACATAAACGTAATACACACATAACATTATTGTAATATAAATAAGATCACATGTCGAAGCAAAAATTATTAAACAAAATTGTACTCCAGATAATATAAAGTGTGTCCAAGTTATGCGCACTATAATAATAACTTTAATAAAAATGACACTAAAAAATATGACAAATACAAAAGAAGTGTAAAATAATAGATGATAAATAAGTGTACAATTTAAGCAATATTTGACCGTAATTTTAAAAAAATTTAAAAGGATAGTTCTTATTTTATTTTGAATAAATCTGCATCGGTATTAATATATAAAACCGGACTAGACTCTGTTTTTCTGACCATAATACTACAATTATTAACCCAAATAAACTTATAATTATGATCTTTAGCTTTTATTTTTGTATGGTGCAATAAAGATTTATTCAAAATGGTCAAATGGTCATTGAAAAACTTCGTATAACCGCAAAGAACCCGCGCAAACCAGAGAGTTATAAACCCATCACCCTTCTGAGCTCTATATCCAAACTGTTCGAGAAGCTGCTGCTTCCACTCTTACAGGCGCACCGCGAACCGCGCCCCGAACAGTTTGGATTCCGCAGTGGACACTCCACCACCTTGCAAGTGGCTAGGGTGATCCATTTTGCATCTGCTGCGTTAAATAGGAAAGAGGTTGCAGCAGCGGCCTTTGTTGACGTAGCTAAGGCCTTTGACCGAGTGTGGCATCTAGGTCTGCTGCACAAGGTCCTCCGCTCAGGTGTCCCCCACAACCTGGCGAGAGTCATCCAGGACTTCCTCCGTGGCAGGAGGTTCCGGGTGAGGGTCAATGACGCGACTTCAGCCAGCCATCCCATCCTGGCTGGGGTGCCCCAGGGCAGTATCCTGTCCCCGACCTTATACGCGGCGTTCACTCACGACATTCCAGTGGCTCAAGGCGCAATGTTGGTATTATATGCCGATGATATTGCGCTACTGACGAAATCATTGAACGCCAAACACGCTACTATGAAGCTCCAGAGAGCGCTGGATCTCCTGCCGAACTGGTTAGCGGAGTGGAGGCTATCGCTCAACGTGGCTAAGACCCAGGCCATTGTCTTTGGGGGCCAGAGAAGGTTGCCTCCTCCGCTGACCCTTCATGGCTTGGAGATTCAATGGAACTCTACTGCTACATACTTGGGCGTGATCATCGACAGACGACTGACGATGTCCGCCCATGTAACAAAAGCCCGGAACGCAGCAAGCCACAGTACAGTAGTACACAGTACAGTAACGCAGTAGCGTTGCTGAATATCACTGAGGACATACGTTGTGCTATGGATAACACCAAGCTCACCGTGATGGTACTACTTGATTTCAGCAGCGCTTTTAATTCTGTTGATTTTGATATACTTCTGGGCACTCTTCGCGCAGCTAACATCTCTTCTTCAGTTATCAAGTGGTTCTGTTCATATCTCTTCGGTCGTCGGCAGTGCGTAAAAGCTAACGGTGTCACATCATCATGCTTGGAACTCACTGCTGGCGTATCTCAAGGCGGCGTTCTCTCTCCACTTCTTTTTTCTATTTTTATTAATAACATATCAAAAGTCATTTCTCCTTCCTACCATTTGTATGCAGATGACCTGCAGTTATATAAACATTGTAATTTGAATGAATTACCTAAGGCTATCGAAACTCTAAACAAGGATCTTATTGCTATTCAGTTTTGGGCTGAATCTTTTGGCTTATTTGTTAACCCTACAAAATCGCAAACTCTTATTATTGGTAGTAACAAGCTTAGAGGTAGAATCAGTTGGAACTCAACGCCGAAAATTTTGTATTCGGGAGTTGAAACTAAATACTGTAAAAACATAAAAAATTTAGGCCTTATTTTGACAGTAATATGTCTTGGACTTCACACATTAATGATATTAGCAAACGCATGCATTTCTCTTTCCATTCTCTCAAGCGTCTCCAATATTTCCTCCCTCACAAAACCAAAATTATGCTTGCGCAATCTCTTCTCCTGCCAATTCTTGACTACGCCGACGTTTGCTATTTGGATGTGACCGAGGAGCTATTAAACAAGCTAGAGCGTCTTCAAAATCTCGCCATACGATTTATCTTTGGTTTGCGAAAGTTTGACCACGTTTCTCAATTTCGCGCTCAGCTTAATTGGCTTCCTATCCGCCTTCGCCGAGATATGCACATCCTTACACTCCTTTTTAAAATTCTTAATTATGAAAATTTTCCTCCGTATCTCCGCTCTCGATTTAACATACTTCCCACTCCCACACGCTCTAGGCGGTCGTGTGTCATAGCGACACTAGACATACCTAAGAGTAAGTAAGATGTATATGTATGTGTATGTATGTTTTTATGGTGTATTTATATGTTTGTGAATATTTATGTATTTGTAATAAGTAAGTATTTAGTATATATTATAGTTCCATATTTGTATATATCAAGTTTTATTTATGTGTGACATATAATTAATTATATATGTATTTCTAATTTATTATAGAATTAATTGTACTATATTCTTACCCGCTGCTTAAAAACTCATCCACTACCATAGGTTGGCTGGAAGAGATCTCTTATAGGGATAAGTCCACCTTTATGTACTACTTTTTCTTTTTTTAATGTTATTACTCTTATGTTTTTTTTTTAGTACAATAAAGAATATTTATAAAATTAAAGGGTTTGGGAATTGTTTGTTTAGGGAGGGTATGCCTAGATGTTATTGGCATAGTAGTAGCATATAATTATGATTACAGACCTGATGAATGGTCTAAAAATATTGTATCTCCTCCCCGTAAGCCCCACCACCACGACAAGGTCAATTCCCGTGGGGGATTATTATTATTATTATTATAACAATATTATGCTAGCTGAATGAGTTGTAGGCAGAATGAATATGAAAAAAATGGAGACGGCGGGAGCGTTATGTAAAAAAATGGTTGCTTGAAAAATTCTTAGATAAGTTTTAATATATTATTAATTAATTCCAGCTATATTTAATATAAATATACAAGGAATATGAGAAGTGAAACATATAATTATAATTGAAATAATCGAGGCTGGTAAGATAAGCGCTTCCACTTCAGACTTTACCCTTGTATAACATGAAACAATTTATTGGTAAGTTTTAAAATGTATTAGAATACCAGCGTATATAATTCTGTAAAGAAATAAATATTATGTTTATTAAATGTAAATAAAGACAAGGAGATGTTTAATGAGATATGTAAAACTATTATACTAATAATTTACATCAAACGTCTACCGCCATATTTATTTGATGTTGTATGGGAAATTAGCGGTAAAATGATTTTGTATATAGTTCATATTATAGTCGAATATTTTTTATAGTAACGTTTATAATATAACGGTGTATATAAACATATACTTTACTATTTGCTATTTTCTTAATGTTAAAATATAATAATACACTACATAAAATAAAATACAGAACAAAAAAGAAAACACAAAGATAACTAAAATGTACATCAGGCGGCTTTGTAACTATAAGCGATCTCTTCCAGGCAGCCTTAAAGTGATTAATTAAATGGGTAGGCGGTGTATTTACTTCATAAACACAAATACATACACATTTACATATATACGTATATATATATATATATATATATATATATATATATATATATATATATATATATATATATATATATATATATATATATATATATATATATATATAGATATATATATATATATATATTATATATATATATATATATATATATATATATATATATATATATATATATATATATATATATATATATATATATATTATATATATATATATATATATATATATATATATATATATATATATATATATATATATATATATATATAATATATATATATATATATATATATATATATATATATATATATATATATATATATATATATATATATATATATATATATATTATATATATATATATATATATAATATATATATACATACATATATACATACATATATACATACATATATACAAACAAACGTACAATTGGTAACATGTATATGACGAATGTGTTCTAGTGGGGTCGATAGGAGTGATCGTTGCTTCACCTGTGGTGAACCCGGTCATAAGGCCAGAGCCTGCTCTGCTAAATCGCCTAAATGTCTTATTTGTTCGGATCTTGGGAGACGGTCAGACCATAGAATGGGCACCAAACATTGTAGTCTGATAAAAGATAAGCAGAGAAAACCGAGGGCTTCGATTACTTACGATGAGACTAACGCAAAGACTACGCCTATACCGTCGGAGTCTAGGCAGGTGGAGGCTATGGAGGCGTCACAATGACACCTATACGAGTCCTTCAAGCCAACTTAAACCACTGCCGTAACGCTCATTACCTTCTCATGCAGAGTATTGCAGAGTGGTCTGTTGGCCTTGCTATAGTTGCGGAACCATATAACATCCCCAACCACCCTCGTTGGTTTGGTGATGAGTCAGGTACTGTGGGGATATTTTGGGCAGGTGGAGAACGTGTTCCACCCTGCTCCCTTCTTGAAAAGGGTCGAGGATATGTAGCTATACAGTGGGGTATCATAGCTGTAGTAGGCTGTTATATCTCCCCTAACATACCTCTTTCCGATTATGAAGAGTACCTGGATAGTCTGGTCGGCTGCATTAACAGATGTTTACCCCGCCCATTGGTTGTCTTGGGAGACTTTAATGCCCATGCTACGGAATGGGGAAATAATAGGGATGACGCAAGAGGAGGAATAGTTCTTGAATGGGCGGCGAGCCTTGATCTTCGGCTCTTAAACCGAGGAACAGAAAGTACATGTGTACGATGGAATGGAGAGTCCATCGTAGATCTTACTTGGGCAACTCCTTCCGCTCTTCGTTTTCTGTCTAATTGGCGTGTAGCAGAAGAGTTGGTCACACTTTCCGATCACCGCCATATAATATTTGACGTTTCCATCCGCCGACACCCCAGTCGCTCTAATAATCCTTTGGGAACATTGCGCTGGTCACTCAAGAGGCTAAACAGAGACTACCTTCAGGCTGCTGCCATTGTGGCCTCATGGCCAGTAAACGCCCAAGAGGTGTTCTCTGATCCTGAAAATGAGGCGTCATGGTTTAGGGGTACAATGGTATGGATTTGTGACGCAGCGATGCCCAGAGTCAAACGACTTAATTATAAAGCAGAGTACTGGTGGTCATTGGAGATAGCCAAACTACGTGAGTCTTGCTTACGCACCAGGCGTAAATATACGAGAACCCGAAGACGAAAACGAGTGACCGAGGAGGAGACAAGCAAGGACTATGAAGCATATCGAAAAGCTTCAGTGGCTCTTCAACTAGCAATTTCACAGACCAAAGCGTCGTCCTGGAAAAAGCTTCTTGTGGGACTGGATCAAGATCCGTGGGGACGCCCATACCACAAAGTTTTGGGTAAACTGCGACCATGGATGCCTCCTTTGACGGAAACCCTAGATCTAGATCTTCTCAGAAGCGTAATTGATACACTGTTCCCCATAATCCGGTCATACTCTCCAGTAGTTTTTATTCCTCTGTCCTGGTCTGATGAGTTGAGCATAACTGATTTGGAAATTGACCAAGTAGTTCGCCGTCTGAGTGCTCGTAATACCACACCAGGTCCCGATGGCATACCCGGAAGAGTTTGGGTTTTAGCCCTCCCTACCCTTAGAAGCAGACTAAAACAGTTATTCAGCTGTTGTATTCGTTCTGCTACATTTCCCAGGGCCTGGAAAGAGGCTAATTTAGTACTTATAAAGAAAAAACCTAATATCGAGGATTCACCCACTTCATTTCGCCACATATGTTTATTAGATGAAGTAGGTAAGCTTTTTGAGCGAATTTTAGCTAATCGTCTGAACGAACATCTGTCGTGTGTCGGACCCAATTTATCTGATAATCAATTTGGGTTTCGTCAGGGACGTTCAACTATAGAAGCCATCTTGCGTGTTCGCTCTCTTACAATGCAAGCAGTTTCCCAGGGTGGAATGTGTTTGGCAATAAGCCTGGATATTGTCAATGCATTTAATTCTATCCCTTGGGATACAATTATAGAATCACTTGTGTACCATCAGGTGCCCTTATATTTACAGGCGATTATTAAGAACTATTTGCGAGATAGGTACATATTATACACAGATCAAAACGGCGATAGAATTCGTAGAAAGATGTTTTGTGGGATTCCGCAAGGATCTGTTCTGGGGCCTCTGTTGTGGAATCTTGCGTATGACATTGTTTTGCGTGTGAATCTGCCTAGTGGTGTCAACATTGTTTGCTATGCAGATGACACGTTGGTGCTGGCATCTGGGGGTACATTCGAGCAGACCAAAACGCTTGCGGAAATGGGAGTGAAAACAGTCATTACCAAAATCTGTGAGCTGGGTTTACGTATAGCGGCTCACAAGACCGAGGCATTATGGTTTCACAAGTTACCGAGGAGTAGAGAGCCTCCTGACTCGCATATTCTCGTGGGTGACCATCAGATTCAGGTCAGGCAGCATATGAAATACTTAGGGTTGACATTAGACAGTCGCTGGGGTTTCGAAGAACATTTTGAGCGCCTTATTCCTCGGACAGACAAGGTAGTGGGTGCTCTGCACAAACTACTACCTAATATTGGTGGACCGAGCGAGGAAGTTCGTTTACTTTATGCTGGGGTTATTCGTTCGATGATCTTATACGGTGCACCTATCTGGTCTCACAGACTATCTATTCGTCGATGTAGAACTAAGATCTATAGCCTTCAGCGCAGAGTAGCAATTAGAATTGTTCGTGGCTACCGTACAATATCTTTTGAGGCTGCGACTTTACTTGCGCGCTTTCCGCCTTTAGATATTCTGGCATCTATGAACGCAAGATTATACTGTCGGATCCGAGGTTCAGTTGGGTACTCGCCCTCAAGCATGACCAATATCAGACGGGAAGAACATAATATTGCTTTCGCGACGTGGCGCACGCAACTTTGCCAAGAGCGTTATACATGCAAACGTGTCGTTCAAGCAATCCTTCCGTCATTTGAAACATGGATGAGACGAAAACGTCATGTTACTTACCATCTTACACAGATAATCACCGGACATGGTAGTTTCGGTGATTATTTGTTTAAGATCGGACGACAGGTAACGTCAACTTGCCGACACTGTGGCAAAGAGTCTGATACGGCACAGCACACCTTTCAATTCTGCTCTGCCTGGGACGCAGAAAGGCAAGCCCTAGTAACGGAAGTTGGGCGTAATCTTTCCCTTACCGTAGTCATAAGGACAATGTTGGGTAGGGAATCAGCGTGGACAGCCGTAGTCACCTTTTGTGAGACAGTCATGTCTCAGAAAGAGGCTGCAGAACGAGATCGGGAGAGGGAGAATCCTTCTCTCCATAGGCAACGTCGCCGTGGTGGCACGCTCGCTAATCTCCCTAGTGTTATATTAGGTTAGCTTATTTATTCTACTGCGGGTGGTGAAACGAAAAAAAAAAAAAAAAAAAAAAGAGTCTACTCTTTTTAAAAGTGAGCTCCTTAGAGGAGCATGTCACGTGAGAAGGGCTACGGATGCGGTTCCACCGATTTCCCGGGCCCTTCCGTTGTGTCGAGGACGGCAATCGCAGGGGTTTTAGTGGGTGAAAATCCCACATAACCCAGTTCTTATAAACGGACTGGGTATCTTTAAAAGATTTCCCCTGCGTCAAAAAAAAAAAAAAAACTAGGATATCATATGTTGTCAAAATATTTTTGCTAAATAAATAATAAGGGAGCTATCGGAAATGTATCTTTTTTCTTCGAAATGTTCTTATTTTGGAATGAAGATAATTTACAGTTAATTAGCAACATGACGCATCATATTTGATGATTGATTTGATTGATGTGTGCTATACATGTCATACTCCGATACGGTATGATGTTCTGGCAGAAGCGCCGCGCGCGCGACTTCAAAATCTAAGTATAAGGTTTATATTTGGTTTCGCTATCAGCACATTTGCTTCTTTCGCAAACAGCTCACGTTGCTTCCTATACGACTTTGCAGGAATATCCATAGTTTACACTTTCTGTACTGCGTGCTGTTTAATCCTTTAACTCCTGTATACCTTAAAGAACGGTTTGAGTTTTTAAGTAACTCGCACGTTCGCTGTCTCCGATACCATCAAGACTTTGGCCTCAAAATCCCTTCCCATTCCACGTCCTTTTTCACCAAAACCTTTACAGTCTTGGCTGCGCGATTATGGAATTGCTTTAATCACTTTTAATCGCTTCTGAAGAGACATTACTTATCTCCTTAAAGACTTTCTTGGCTCTCATTATGTATATGTATTAAATTATTGTTCTTATTATTATTATTAAATTATTATTTATATTTATAAATATATACATGTTTCCAATTGTACGTTTGTTTGTATATATGTATGTATATATGTATGTATATATGTATGTATATATATATATATATATATATATATATATGTATATATATATATAATATATATATATATATATATATATATATATATATATATATATATATATATTATATATATATATATATATATATATATATATATATATATATATATATATATATATATATATATATATATATATATATATATATATATATATATATATATATATATATATATATATATATATATATATATATATATATATATATATATATAAACACAAATACATACACATATACATATATATATACATATATATATACATATATACATACATATATACATACATATATACATACATATATACAAACAAACGTACAATTGGAAACATGTATATATTTATAAATATAAATAATAATTTAATAATAATAATAAGAACAATAATTTAATACATATACATAATGAGAGCCAAGAAAGTCTTTAAGGAGATAGGTAATGTCTCTTCAGAAGCGATTAAAAGTGATTAAAGCAATTCCATAATCGCGCAGCCAAGACTGTAAAGGTTTTGGTGAAAAAGGACGTGGAATGGGAAGGGATTTTGAGGCCAAAGTCTTGATGGTATCGGAGACAGCGAACGTGCGAGTTACTTAAAAACTCAAACCGTTCTTTAAGGTATACAGGAGTTAAAGGATTAAACAGCACGCAGTACAGAAAGTGTAAACTATGGATATTCCTGCAAAGTCGTATAGGAAGCAACGTGAGCTGTTTGCGAAAGAAGCAAATGTGCTGATAGCGAAACCAAATATAAACCTTATACTTAGATTTTGAAGTCGCGCGCGCGGCGCTTCTGCCAGAACATCATACCGTATCGGAGTATGACATGTATAGCACACATCAAATCAAATCAATCATCAAATATGATGCGTCATGTTGCTAATTAACTGTAAATTATCTTCATTCCAAAATAAGAACATTTCGAAGAAAAAAGATACATTTCCGATAGCTCCCTTATTATTTATTTAGCAAAAATATTTTGACAACATATGATATCCTAGTTTTTTTTTTTTTTTTGACGCAGGGGAAATCTTTTAAAGATACCCAGTCCGTTTATAAGAACTGGGTTATGTGGGATTTTCACCCACTAAAACCCTGCGATTGCCGTCCTCGACACAACGGAAGGGCCCGGGAAATCGGTGGAACCGCATCCGTAGCCCTTCTCACGTGACATGCTCCTCTAAGGAGCTCACTTTTAAAAAGAGTAGACTCTTTTTTTTTTTTTTTTTTTTTCGTTTCACCCCCCGTAAATAAAACCAACCTAAAAAAACACTAGGGGGATTACGGGTGCCCCACCCGGGCCGGGGTTTCCTAAAAGGTTTTTCCCTTCCCACTTTTTTTCCCCTTTTCCCCCCCCCTCCCCCCCCCCCCCTCCCCCCCTTTTTCC
>JAXRJS010000196.1:0-21850 GCA_037127375.1 Dione juno | reverse complement strand
ATTAGATTATAGCGTTATTCAATTAAATCATTTATAATACCTTTCTAGCTATACTATAATTTAAATATTTACTTCTTTTGTCCAGATTGAGTAAGATATCCGGCCGCATAACAGTGGACGGGGTGTCGGCGGAGGCAGGCGGGGCTCCGTCGGTGGCGCTCCGGCTCTGCGCTCTGCCGCAGCGGCCTGCCTTGTTCGCGGCTTCCTTGAGGGATAACCTGGATCCGGAACAGATATATGGAGATTCACAGATTTATGGTGCTTTGGAGGAGGTTAGTATGGGGTAGGATGCTCACAAGCACCGTTACTTAAG
Source organism: Dione juno (assembly GCA_037127375.1). NCBI lineage: Eukaryota > Metazoa > Arthropoda > Insecta > Lepidoptera > Nymphalidae > Dione > Dione juno. Next base: position 21,537 of record JAXRJS010000196.1, on the reverse strand, counting down.
TTATAACAAATGAGATAATTGACCGTGCCTCCGTAAGTGCGTGCGTGCGTGCGTGCGTACGTGCGTGCGTGCGTGCGTGCGTGTATGCTTATAGACCACTCTATCCCACGGACTAAACCAACTTCACGTTTTATCCTGAAAGTTAATATTAAACACATCCTTTCCTCTTCCAGGTCGAACTTCATGAGCTGGTCCAATCTCTGCCAGCAGGTCTATCATCAAAAGTTGGTGACGGCGGAGGTAACTTTTCGAGTGGCCAGCGTCAGCTGCTGTGTCTCGCGCGCGCCGTGCTGGCGAGACGCGCTGTGCTTATATTAGACGAGGCTACCGCTAATGTTGATACTGAGTGAGTAGCTGTTCTTAAATAAGCGCGGTGGATGTAGTTCTAGTAAAAAAAATGGCGTTGAGTTCCACTCTAAGCCCATTTCCCCATTCTTCGATTATTTAAAATATTTTATGGTGTATGTTCCTTTAGCTATTTCCATTAGACCACGCCAGCGAAGCCGCACGTTAAATTAATATAATTATTATTTACATATCCCAGGACAGACAAACACATCCAGACCACGATCCGCACAAAGTTCGCGGACTCAACAGTACTGACGATAGCGCACAGACTCAACACCGTCATGGACTATGACCGCGTCATCGTCATGGACAAGTAAGTGAGAACACGCTTAAAACCGTCCAAACACATGCATGGCTTAGTGGTCAGAGTGCTTGGACGGCTTCCATGAGGTGCGGGCTTAAATCCCGCTGCGTTTAATTTTTTATGTTTTCTTTAAGTGTTTTTTTTTTATATATTAAATATAGTATTTTATGACGTAATACGTCATTTAATAATTTATTTTGGATATACTATTATTTCAATTTGTTATTATAGGGGCCGTGTTATAGAAACGGGCCATCCCTACGAGCTATTAACGTCTCCCTCAAGAGAACGGAAAGCGGAGAGCCACAGTACTCTTAGAATACAGGTAAAAAATAAACGTAAATAAGCTTATTATATTGAAAACAATTAATTTCATACTCATAGAAGCTTCATGTATCCCGCATATAGCAGGGTAGGCAGAGGGAACCTAGTGTTAAGACACTCCGTTCCCGCTTTCCGCCTAATTTTCGAAATATTGCGTGTTGGCAGGGGCGAGTATATGCCGCGCTATCTCAATCAGATATAGGAAATAAAAAAAAATAATTAATTAAATTCCCTTTCGTGGGAATCGAACCCACGACCTACCTGTTTATATTGCAGTCCCAATATTGAAACTGTATATAAAATTTTAATTGCATTATATAGTACGAATGTGTTATTCAATATAGAGAAGAGTTGAAACAAAGTGGCTAATTGGGGCATTGAGTTCCACAACTCATATAACTTTTGAATAATAGAAAATATATAAGTATGTATTTAATGCGCTTAAATACATAATTTTTCTTTTGTTAAATTGTATTCAAATTATTTGATGATATTAAAATGAGGGCGTCGTGGTCCAATGGTTTAGTCCTGGTGTGAACGCGACGGTTGTGGATTTAATTCTTGATGCATTATTCTCAATCCCTTCTATATTGAATAACACATTCAGTACTATATAATGCAATTAAAATTTTATATACAGTTTCAATATTGGGACTGCAATATAAACAGGTAGGTCGTGGTTTCGATTCCCACGAAAGGGAATTTAATTTTTTTTTTATTTCCTATATCTGATTGAGATAGCGCGGCATATACTCGCCCCTGCCAACACGCAATATTTCGAAAATTAGGCGGAAAGTGGGTAACGGAGTGTCTTAACACTAGGTTCCCTCTGCCTACCCTGCTATATGCGGGATACATGAAGCTTCTATGAGTATGAAATTAATTGTTTTCAATATAATAAGCTTATTTACGTTTATTTTTTACCTGTATTCTAAGAGTACTGTGGCTCTCCGCTTTCCGTTCTCTTGAGGGAGACGTTAATAGCTCGTAGGGATGGCCCGTTTCTATAACACGGCCCCTATAATAACAAATTGAAATAATAGTATATCCAAAATAAATTATTAAATGACGTATTACGTCATAAAATACTATATTAATATATAAAAAAAAACACTTAAAGAAAAACATAAAAAATTAAACGCAGCGGGATTTAAACCCGCACCTCATGGAAGCCGTCCAAGCGCTCTGACCACTAAGCCATGCATGTGTTTGGACGGTTTTAAGCGTGTTCTCACTCACTTGTCCATGACGAGGACGCGATCATAGTCCATGACGGTGTTGAGTCTGTGCGCGATCGTCAGTACTGTTGAGTCCGCGAACTTTGTGCGGATCGTGGTCTGGATGTGTTTGTCTGTCCTGGGATATGTAATAATAATTATATTAATTTAACGTGCGGCTTCGCTGGCGTGGTCTAATGGAAATAGCTAAAGGAACATACACCATAAAATATTTTAAATAATCGAAGAATGGGGAAATGGGCTTAGAGTGGAACTCAACGCCATTTTTTTTACTAGAACTACATCCACCGCGCTTATTTAAGAACAGCTACTCACTCAGTATCAACATTAGCGGTAGCCTCGTCTAATACAAGCACAGCGCGTCTCGCCAGCACGGCGCGCGCGAGACACAGCAGCTGACGCTGGCCACTCGAAAAGTTACCTCCGCCGTCACCTACTTTTGATGAAAGACCTGCTGGCAGAGATTGGACCAGCTCATGAAGTTCGACCTGGAAGAGGAAAGGATGTGTTTAATATTAACTTTCAGGATAAAACGTGAAGTTGGTTTAGTTCGTGGGATAGAGTGGTCTATAAGCATACACGCACGCACGCACGCACGCACGTACGCACGCATACACGCACTCACGTACGCACGCACGCACAATTATCTCATTTGTTATAACTTAAGTAACGGTGCTTGTGAGCATCCTACCCCATACTAACCTCCTCCAAAGCACCATAAATCTGCGAATCTCCATATATCTGTTCCGGATCCAGGTTATCCCTCAAGGAAGCCGCGAACAAGGCAGGCCGCTGCGGCAGAGCGCAGAGCCGGGAGCGCCACCGACGGAGCCCCGCCTGCTCCGCCGACACCCCGTCCACTGTTATGCGGCCGGATATCTTACTCAATCTGGAAAAAGAAGTAAATATTTAAATTATAGTATAGCTAGAAAGGTATTATAAATGATTTAATTGAATAATCGCATATATTGTCGTACATATCGTACATATAATATATATATATATATATATATATATATATATATATATATATATATATATATATATATATATATATATATATATTATATATATATATATATATATATGTATATCGTACATATAATATATATTGTCGTATTGTACATATAATAATATACTAGCTGCTACCCTCAATTTTGTCTACGTTCTAATGGAAATTTAAAGTTTAACCAACTCAGCAAAACAGTAATTTTGTTGATATTAATATATATTTTTTATTTACGCACCAATTGAAATAATATACTTGAATATATACCAATTGAAATAATATACTTGAATCGGTTAAGTCGTTGCTAAGATTCGCGTGCACAAACGAACAGACAGACAGACAAAATATTAAAAGAGCGAAGAGATTGAGAATAATGCATCAAGAATTAAATCCACAACCGTCGCGTTCACACCAGGACTACACCATTGGACCACGACGCCCTCATTTTAATATCATCAAATAATTTGAATACAATTTAACAAAAGAAAAATTATGTATTTTAAGCGCATTAAATACATACTTATATATTTTCTATTATTCAAAAGTTATATGAGTTGTGGAACTCAATGCCCCAATTAGCCACTTTGTTTCAACTCTTCTCTATATTGAATAACACATTCAGTACTATATAATGCAATTAAAATTTTATATACAGTTTCAATATTGGGACTGCAATATAAACAGGTAGGTCGTGGGTTCGATTCCCACGAAAGGGAATTTAATTTTTTTTTTATTTCCTATATCTGATTGAGATAGCGCGGCATATACTCGCCCCTGCCAACACGCAATATTTCGAAAATTAGGCGGAAAGTGGGTAACGGAGTGTCTTAACACTAGGTTCCCTCTGCCTACCCTGCTATATGCGGGATACATGAAGCTTCTATGAGTATGAAATTAATTGTTTTCAATATAATAAGCTTATTTACGTTTATTTTTTACCTGTATTCTAAGAGTACTGTGGCTCTCCGCTTTCCGTTCTCTTGAGGGAGACGTTAATAGCTCGTAGGGATGGCCCGTTTCTATAACACGGCCCCTATAATAACAAATTGAAATAATAGTATATCCAAAATAAATTATTAAATGACGTATTACGTCATAAAATACTATATTTAATATATAAAAAAAAAACACTTAAAGAAAACATAAAAAATTAAACGCAGCGGGATTTAAGCCCGCACCTCATGGAAGCCGTCCAAGCACTCTGACCACTAAGCCATGCATGTGTTTGGACGGTTTTAAGCGTGTTTTTTCTCACTTGTCCATGACGAGGACGCGATCATAGTCCATGACGGTGTTGAGTCTGTGCGCGATCGTCAGTACTGTTGAGTCCGCGAACTTTGTGCGTATCGTGGTCTTGATGTGTTTGTCTGTCCTTGGATATGTAAATAATAATTATATTAATTTAACGTGCGGCTTCGCTGGCGTGGTCTAATGGAAATAGCTAAAGGAACATACACCATAAAATATTTTAAATAATCGAAGAATGGGGAAATGGGCTTAGAGTGGAACTCAACGCCATTTTTTTTACTAGAACTACATCCACCGCGCTTATTTAAGAACAGCTACTCACTCAGTATCAACATTAGCGGTAGCCTCGTCTAATATAAGCACAGCGCGTCTCGCCAGCACGGCGCGCGCGAGACACAGCAGCTGACGCTGGCCACTCGAGAAGTTACCTCCACCGTCACCTACTTTTGATGAAAGACCTGCTGGCAGAGATTGGACCAGCTCATGAAGTTCGACCTGGAAGAGGAAAGGATGTGTTTAATATTAACTTTCAGGATAAAACGTGAAGTTGGTTTAGTCCGTGGGATAGAGTGGTCTATAAGCATACACGCACGCACGCACGCACGCACGTACGCACGCACGCACGCACTCACGTACGCACGCACGCACAATTATCTCCTTTGTTATAACTTAAGTAACGGTGCTTGTGAGCATCCTACCCCATACTAACCTCCTCCAAAGCACCATAAATCTGTGAATCTCCATATATCTGTTCCGTATCCAGGTTATCCCTCCATGAAGCCGCGAACAATGCAGGCCGCTGCGGCAGAGCGCAGAGCCGGGAGCGCCACCGACGGAGCCCCGCCTGCTCCGCCGACACCCCGTCCACTGTTATGCGGCCGGATATCTTACTCAATCTGGAAAAAGAAGTAAATATTTAAATTATAGTATAGCTAGAAAGAACACGCAATATTTCGAATGGGAGTAAGCGGGACATGCGGGATACAGCGTTAAGCTATAAAAAAAAGTCCACACTACGGGCTACAGCCGTTTACATACAGTAACATTTATTGTCAACGTCCTTGCCAGCACAAAGAATAATAAGTAACTGATAAAACTACTTTTGTATGACATCGCCTTATTTGGTGCGTTCATTTAAAGTAAAGCCTATCTGACGAATGCGTGTGCGAATTTTACACTTGAAAATCTGTACTATGGTCTCAGTATCTAAATTATTATTTAAATTACAGCTCTAGGCTTGAAACGATGGTCGTGAGTTCGATTCCTACTTAGGTAAAAAAAATCATTTCCCCACCCCGGTTATGGAAAGCGCGGCGTTGTGTTCAGCTCAAAACGTAATTCTTGCATTCAGCGGGAAGTGAACGGAGTGTCTTAACACTAGATTCCTGCGGCGATTAACCGCGAAGCTATAAAAAATGAGCTATTAAAAATATATATATTCATAATAATATATAAAAATATTTTTAAAGCTTCACTCTGTACTCCGTGGGGACAAAGTGCTAAGACACTCCGTTCCCCGCTTCGCCTTTTGAGACATCGCGTGTTGAGTGGCGGAACTCAACGTGGCGCTTTGCCTTGTTGCCAGAACGAAGAATATGGAATTATTTCATTCGCCCCGAGTGGGAATCGAACCCATAAACGATCGCGCTTACTGACAGAGCGGCGAAATAAGGTATAGACGAGGTAGGTAGGTAAATAACTTCAGATAAATTTCTAAATGCAAATTGATTTACCTTTTCTCTTATAAATGAGTTAATTAAATCAATCTTTAAAATAATCTAGAACAACAGTCCTAGTGTTGAGACATTCCGTTCTCCGTTTTATATAGGTATTCGACAAAAAAAAAAAAAAAAAAAATAGTTTAGTAGTGGAACTCTCTCCCACAAGTGGGATCGAACAACAATACCTCTATAATACTGTCAGTGTGTGTAATAATGGACACTTATTTTTAGTATAGGGATGTGTGTAATCAAATATGGACAAGGATTATGTGTGTGTTTATTTGTACAAGTGTGTTTATGTGTGTATGATGATAATCAATCTGTGTGTGTGTTTGTTCTGAGTTGAATCCATTTTGTGATTCATTTTCTATTGCATCGAGTGTTGTTTTTTTTTTTAAACAACAATTTGGTTTATATTACTTCGCGCTTCGTTAAATATAAATTATATAATATTAAAAGTAATATATTATAGACTTATTAAATTACAATAAGAAGGAGGATAAGTTACAGCTCGTTTTATCTATATTAATGTATTTATAGCGTAATGTGTACGACATTATCCTCATTTAGTGTCATTAATTTAAAATGTGTTCCGTATATATGGTTTTTTTTATGAATCTAGTGACGTAACACTCTAATTTTCAACAAGATATTTCGCAATATTTATACATATTAAATGAAACAGTTTAACCGGATTATTTTTTTTTTGGAAACCCGACGTTTCGAACACTTTGCAGTAGTCCGTTGTCACGGACTATCAAAAAGAAAAAAAAATAAAAGTTAATAATATACGCGATAAATCCGGTTAATCTGTTTTATTTATTAAGACAAGTTTGTCTAAGAAGGTACGTAAGGTTTGTTTGAACGAGTTTATCTCAGGAACTATCGGTTCGAATTGTGAAGCCCCCTTTACTGCTTTTCTAGTATCGACAAAATATAAAAAGTATACGTGAAAATATAATAAAAAAAGTTCAACGTCCTATATATGCGTCATAAGGATTTGTTGGAGGTCAAGCTTGGCGAGCTTTAACCGTGACATTAGTTAGAAACGCCTAGCTAGAAAGTAAGCTAAGCAAAAAATATATCGTATTAGAATCGAATCTAGGTCCTATTGGACTTCAACCACACGGTCCGAAAGTTTAAGTTCAAATTAAATATACGCAACTGTACGAATGGTTAACAACACCAACTGGCCTATTGCTGAGGAGAAACTCCTTAGGATCTCACTATGGATTGACTGGATGTCCATCGCCCTGTGGGGAGAGAAGCGCGGAGCAGCGCCTGGGACTATAACCAAATAACCCTTGGAAATATGCAATAACCGTATGACCATAAATTACGTAATAATTGTATATTAATGGTACATTTTCTCTTTGCTTCTCTTAATTTTTTTTTAAATATATAACTAAAAGACGGCACTGACACTAAAATGAAGACGTTCTCTTGATTTATATTATCTATATTCTATACAAGTTCGACTAATATATAAAAAAAATGGTTTTTTTTCTACCAATCTCAGGGTCTACTGTTTCAAATTGATACTCCTCGGGTGAAGTCATAGATAAAAGCTAGTGTTTACATAATATACGTGTCAAAATCATAATAATAATCATAAAAAAAGTGTTTGGTGACTGTTTTCTTTCGCATTTTAGTCACCTACAGCGCTATATTTAAAATTTAAATTAATTTCATTTCCTCGCTTAACATGTATAATATCGAAAATAAGGCTGAAAGTGGCTCACGGAGTGTCCTGTCACTAAATACCTACTATCTCTCCAGCCTTTTATTTGTGTAAGGAAACTTTGAAAGCGTATGCCTACAACATATAACATCTGTTTAAATAATTAACGCAAAATATATAAAAAATACAATTTTGTTATATTTTATATGTTCTTTTATATTTTAGAAATAACAATTATTGTATGTTTCTTACATAGAAAATGAATAATATATTTAATTTATTGCTTTAATGAAAATGGGTACATATTTCTCATTTGACACAAAAGAAAAGCGTAATAATCGATTTACCCCACGTATCAAAAACACTGTTGATAAATAATTCTAAAACAAAACACTGGGTTTTTAAAGAAATTGCATTCAACTCATTATAAAATTATAGTGACTTAAATAATAAATGAAAAATTATAAAATAAAACATGTACCTTATATATGATTTTAAACCGACATTTTGCAATATATATGTGTAAAATGTGACTTTTGGTAAGCGAAAGTATAATCCGATTGCACTTTTCAAGTTATGTACGTATTTATTAATATATAATATATAGTACTTTCGTTTTTGCGGCGGTTAAAACAAAATGTATGAGAAAACCTGTTTGCAAAAATCTTACAAATTTGATACACCGGCATTTATACGCAAAACCATTTTCAACACATTATTAAGTAAATAAAATACAGACGTGTTTAAGTAAGACATAATAATTAAAGACTTACCTGTATTTATTATAAATTAATATTTAAATTTCACTTATGTTTAATGTAACTCGCACTCGTGACCCAGCGGGCATTAGCACTGGCAATGCCGCCAACTTGACGTTATGACGTCAGTGTTTATGTTGGCAGCTTTACAATGTTGCCACTGTAAAAGGAAACACTGCGTTCGATAATTATATTTAACATGGCTATACCTAAATTAATAATATATTTTTGTTACCAGTAATTTATCAGTATTTAACTTATAAACAATGATATAGTTGTTGTATGTTATTTCGAATAAAAATTTTCTGCTAATTCATACCTTAAATATGGTATAGACATAACAATATTAAATAATTTGATTTATGAATATTATATTACACATTTTTATTTTATTTTTATATAAGCCATTAATTATAAATATAATTATACACATTTTATTGACATTGATCCTTTTCGTTTGTCATGCGAGTTTTTAATTATGTGTATATATATATATATATATATATATATATATATATATATATATATATATATATATATATATATATATATATATATATATATATATATATATATATATATATATATATATATATATGTTCAAAGAATAAAAAGATTTATAAGAGTTGTTTCATAAAATAGTAATAAAGGCATATCTAACATTTTGGTTACATTGTATACGAATATTGTTCCCCTTAAAACATTTTATCTCTAGTATAAACTAATTACTTAACGAAATGGGGTTGCGTAGCACGACAAGGGCTACGCAAACAAAATAACACGTTATGAATTATAACTAGGGGAGAGTGTTTCCGCGTGTTTTAAAGATATTAAAAAGTGTATTAATAATAATGAATGAATATATGCACGAACTTTTAATAAATGATTATTAACTGTTCGGCGGTTGTGGGTTCAATTCTCACTCGGGGGAATGAATTCATACATTTCTCTCTCAGGTCGCTTAATAAAGAAAATTGTTCGGAAAGTACGGAACGGAGTGTCTTAACAATAGATTAGGTGTGAAGCTATTAATTATATTATTAAACTATTAACGGACGGAAACATTAACGGATTTTTATTTGTTATTTAACCTTTATAGTTTTTATTTGTTATTTAACCTTAATTATATTATTAAACTATAAAGGTTAAATAACAAATAAAAATCCGTTAATGTTTCCGTCCGTTAATAGTTTAATAATATAATTAATAGCTTCACACCTAATCTATTGTTAAGACACTCCGTTCCGTACTTTCCGAACAATTTTCTTTATTAAGCGACCTGAGAGAGAAATGTATGAATTCATTCCCCCGAGTGAGAATTGAACCCACAACCGCCGAACAGTTAATAATCATTTATTAAAGTTCGTGCATATATTCATTCATTATTATTAATACACTTTTTAATATCTTTAAAACACGCGGAAACACTCTCCCCTAGTTATAATTCATAACGTGTTATTTTGGTTTCCGTAGCCCTTGTCGTGCTACGCAACCCCATTTCGTTAAGTAATTAGTTTATACTAGAGATAAAATGTTTTAAGGGGAACAATATTCGTATACAATGTAACCAAATGTTAGATATGCCTTTATTACTATTTTATGAAACACTCTTATAAATCTTTTATTCTTTGAACATATATATATATATATATATATATATATATATATATATATATATAATATATATATATTATATATATATATATATATATATATATATATATATATATATATATAATATATACACATAATTAAAAACTCGCATGACAAACGAAAAGGATCAATGTCAATAAAATGTGTATAATTATATTTATAATTAATGGCTTATATAAAAATAAAATAAAAAATGTGTAATATAATATTCATAAATCAAATTATTTAATATTGTTATGTCTATACCATATTTAAGGTATGAATTAGCAGAAAATTTTTATTCGAAATAACATACAACAACTATATCATTGTTTATAAGTTAAATACTGATAAATTACTGGTAACAAAAATATATTATTAATTTAGGTATAGCCATGTTAAATATAATTATCGAACGCAGTGTTTCCTTTTACAGTGGCAACATTGTAAAGCTGCCAACATAAACACTGACGTCATAACGTCAAGTTGGCGGCATTGCCAGTGCTAATGCCCGCTGGGTCACGAGTGCGAGTTGCATTAACATAAGTGAATTTAAATATTAATTTATAATAAATACAGGTAAGTCTTTAATTATTATGTCTTACTAAACATGTCTGTATTTTATTTACTTAATAATGTGTTGAAAATGGTTTTGCGTATAAATGCCGGTGTATCAAATTTGTAAGATTTTTGCAAACAGGTTTTCTCATACATTTTGTTTTAACCGCCGCAAAAAACGAAAGTACCATATATTATATATAATAAATACGTACATAACTTGAAAAGTGCAATCGGATTATACTTTCGCTTACCAAAAGTCACATTTAACACATATATATTGCAAAATGTCGGTTTAAAATCATATATAAGGTACATGTTTTATTTTATAATTTTTCATTATTATTTAAGTCACTATAATTTTATAATGAGTTGAATGCAATTTCTTTAAAACCCCAGTGTTTTGTTTTAGAATTATTTATCAACAGTGTTTTTTGATACGTGGGGTAAATCGATTATTACGCTTTTCTTTTGTGTCAATGAGAAATATGTACCCATTTTCATTAAAGCAATAATTAAATATATTATTCATTTTCTATGTAAGAAACATACAATAATTGTTATTTCTAAAATATAAAAGAACATATAAAATATAACAAAATTGTATTTTTATATATTTTGCGTTAATTATTTAAACAGATGTTAAATGTTGTAGGCATACGCTCTCAAAGTTTCCTTACACAAATAAAAGGCTGTAGAGTTAGTAGGAATTTAGTGACAGGACACTCCGTGAGCCACTTTCAGCCTTATTTTCGATATTATACATGTTAAGCGAGGAAATGAAATTAATTTAAATTTTAAATATTGCGCTGTAGGTGACTAAAATGCGAAAGAAAACAGTCACCAAACACTTTTTTTATTCATTATTATTATGATATTGACACGTATATTATGTAAACACTAGCTTTTATCTATGACTTCACCCGAGGAGTATCAATTTGAAACAGTAGACCCTGAGATTGGTAGAAAAAAAACCATTTTTTTTATATATTAGTCGAACTTGTATAGAATATAGATAATATAAATCAAGAGAACGTCTTCATTTTAGTGTCAGTGCCGTCTTTTAGTTATATATTTAAAAAAAAAATAAGAGAAGCAAAGAGAAAATGTACCATTAATATACAATTATTACGTAATTTATGGTCATACGGTTATTGCATATTTCCAAGGGTTATTTGGTTATAGTCCCAGGCGCTGCTCCGCGCTTCTCTCCCCACAGGGCGATGGACATCCAGTCAATCCATAGTGAGATCCTAAGGAGTTTCTCCTCAGCAATAGGCCAGTTGGTGTTGTTAACCATTCGTACAGTTGCGTATATTTAATTTGAACTTAAACTTTCGGACCGTGTGGTGAAGTCCAAAAGGACCTAGATTCGATTCTAATACGATATATTTTTTGCTTAGCTTACTTTCTAGCTAGGCGTTTCTAACTAATGTCACGGTTAAAGCTCGCCAAGCTTGACCTCAACAAATCCTTATGACGCATATATAGGACGTTGAACTTTTTTTATTATATTTTCACGTATACTTGTATATTTTGTCGATACTAGAAAGCAGTAAAGGGGCTTCACAATTCGAACCGATAGTTCCTGAGATAAACTCGTTCAACAAACCTTACGTACCTTCTTAGACAAACTTGTCTTAATAAATAAAACAGATTAACCGGATTTATCGCGTATATTATTAACTTTTCTTTTTTTTTCTTTTGATCGTCCGTGACAACGGACTACTGCAAAGTGTTCGAAACGTCGGGTTTCCAAAAAAAAAATAATCCGGTTAAACTGTTTCATTAATATGTATAAATATTGCGAAATATCTTGTTGAAAATTAGAGTGTTACGTCACTAGATTCATAAAAAAAACCATATATACGGAACACATTTTAAATTAATGACACTAAATGAGGATAATGTTGTACACATTACGCTATAAATACATTAATATAGATAAATCGAGCTGTAACTTATCCTCCTCCTTATTGTAATTTAATAAGTCTATAATATATTACTTTTAATATTATATAATTTATATTTAACGAAGCGCGAAGTAATATAAACCAAATTGTTGTTTAAAAAAAAAACAACACTCGATGCAATAGAAAATGAATCACAAAATGGATTCAACTCAGAACAAACACACACACAGATTGATTATCATCATACACACATAAACACACTTGTACAAATAAACACACACATAATCCTTGTCCATATTTGATTACACACATCCCTATACTAAAAATAAGTGTCCATTATTACACACACTGACAGTATTATAGAGGTATTGTTGTTCGATCCCACTTGTGGGAGAGAGTTCCACTACTAAACTATTTCTTTTTTTTTTTTTTTTGTCGAATACCTATATAAAACGGAGAACGGAATGTCTCAACACTAGGACTGTTGTTCTAGATTATTTAAAGATTGATTTAATTAACTCATTTATAGAGAAAAGGTAAATCAATTTGCATTTAGAAATTTATCTGAAGTTATTTACCTACCTACCTCGTCTATACCTTATTTCGCCGCTCTGTCAGTAAGCGCGATCGTTTATGGGCTCGATTCCCATTCGGGCCGAATGAAATAATTCCATATTCTTCGTTCTGGCAACAAGGCAAAGCGCCACGTTGAGTTCCGCCACTCAACACGCGATGTCTCAAAAGGCGAAGCGGGGAACGGAGTGTCTTAGCACTTTGTCCCCACGGAGTACAGAGTGAAGCTTTAAAAATATTTTTTATATATTATTATGAATATATATATTTTTAATAGCTCATTTTTTATAGCTTCGCGGTTAATCGCCGCAGGAATCTAGTGTTAAGACACTCCGTTCACTTCCCGCTGAATGCAAGAATTACGTTTTGAGCTGAACACAACGCCGCGCTTTCCATAACCGGGGTGGGGAAATGATTTTTTTTTACCTAAGTAGGAATCGAACTTACGACCATCGTTTCAAGCCTAGGGCTGTAAATTATAATAATAATTTAGATACTGAGACCATAGTACAGATTTTCAAGTGTAAAATTCGCACACGCATTCGTCAGATAGGCTTTACTTTAAATGAATGCACCAAATAAGGCGATGTCATACAAAAGTAGTTTTATCAGTTACTTATTATTCTTTGTGCTGGCAAGGACGTTGACAATAAATGTTACTGTGTGTAAACGGCTGTAGCCCGTAGTGTGGACTTTTTTTTATAGCTTAACGCTGTATCCCGCATGTCCCGCTTAATCCCATTCGAAATATTGCGTGTTCGAGTGTTGAACTAGACGCGGCTCGGCGTCTTTGGCACTTTGTCGATTTATCCTGTTCCCATAGAGGTTTTAGGAAACCATCTCTTGTTGCTCCCATATGATACCCAAGGCTTTTATCACTTTTCGAACTCAATCAACTGTATATGTTCTACAATATATGTATATCTTTTATAGGCGTGTTTATGCTAAGTAGTGTGTCTAGGAATCGCCACCGCTAGTGTCATTCGAGACACGACACTTGGCGACAATTCATTTTAAATAATTTTTATTAAGTAAACAAGTTTGTTTCTAGTGTCATTCTTCATAATATAATATAAATAATATATAGCAAAATAGGTACGTATGTACATACAGACATAGTAATAATAGATGATAGATTAGATTGTTTTTTTGTTCTTCGATATGTTTATGTTAATATGTTTGATCGGCTGAATCTCGGGAACGGGTGAAATATATATATATATATATATATATATATATATATATATATATATATATATATATATATATATATATATATATATATATATATATATATATATATATATATATATTTCACCCGTTCCCGAGATTCAGCCGATCCTACCAGGAACCTACACCCCACTGCGCCAACAGTAAATATCCTCTCCTATCCCGATATTGAAAGCCACCATCACGTTCAGTCGAGTGTCCTTATTCTTTTTTTCGGACTAAGGGAAAATTAATTAAATAAATTCAACTCGCTGTGACCGAGGTGAATCTTTTATTTTTTAAGCGTTGAAGTACGGTGGTACTTCACGTAAGTGCAATTTAAATACCTATTGTTCTACTTATAGGTGGATTGGCTACATAATGTAGTCATTGAAACGCGCCTAATATAATTTTGAATGGCGTATTAGCTTGTCCATGTATTATATATATATATATATATATATATATATATATATATATATATATATATATATATATATATATATATATATATATATATATCGCTTTCCTCCAGAATGCCAGATATTGCGGTTTTAATTCCAAGTACTGAGAGTAGTTAGTTATTACCATCATATTTACAATCAGACTCCTGTTTCATTGTGTCGCGATGGCGTCTGTAGGTCATATTATATATGTACATATATCTTATATTTTTCTAAATACAAGGTGTGGCGATATCTACAGAACATGTTATCCTGTTCTATCTTTTCCTTTTGCGTTGGAAATATATACAGGTGGCATATACGAACGCCGCGGTTTGTTAAAACGTAACAGACATACTTACATACATACATACATACATGTATTTAGTAGGTTTATATAGCCTACCAGCTATATATATATATATATATATATATATATATATATATATATATATATATATATATATATATATATATATATATATATATATATATATATATATATTTAAAAAATTGTAATTTATTTCAAAGAAATGTTGTTAAGTTTAAGTGTTACTAAATTATCCATGTATTGAAAGGTAAGTGGAATTTAAAACTGAAAGTAATTCAAGTCGAAGTGAAAGTTGCAGGTATGTTCTCAGTATACTTATATGGACAATGGTGAACAGTTACATTAATATATATATATATATATATATATATATATATATATATATATATATATATATATATATATATATGGCGGAACTCAACGCTGCGCAGTAGGGTTCACCGCTGGTCCACACTTCTGCGCCACAATATTCTCAAGTAATAAGTCAAATACCTTTTAAATATATATAACTAGCAGAAAGACGCCTATAAATGATTTTACCTACGAATACAATAAATCATTGTAATCAATTAGTAACGACAGTAGCAGGTTCAATAATAAATATCTGGCTAGGTTTTATAAAGAAAACAGCAGTCATTTGGATGTAGGTCACGTTTAAGTTTTAAAAATAAGAGATAAAAATCTCACCAGTTTTTAGTGTTCCGTAGCTAAAAGGTAAAAACGGGAGCCTGTGTCGCTAAGCCTCCGCCATCTGTCTGTATGTGACAGCTAGGAAAGCTGGACATTTCTCGAATTACATATTGTCACAAAAAAAACAACAAATTTCGAATTTGTGTTTTATATATATTTTATTCCACTTATATATATTTTAATCTCTGCTATCCACTTATATATATTTTAATCACTGCACCACTCCACGTCGAGCGGAACTAACACACAAGAGACACTAAAAGGACATCCGATATTCTAAACATGAGTCAGATTTTACCCAAGAAATTAATTTAAAATTCTCTCGTACTCGTACGTGAATCACGGCTATAATATTTACAATTTCCTTTTAGTTGATTTGCTTACAATGATAGGAACATGACTGTGTATGTCTGTCTGTGTGCCGAAGGTCGTGGGTTCAGGCCGACCATATTGGTTTATACAAAAATAAAGTAAAATGTAGCGACACTTGGTGGTTCAAAAATAAATAAAGCTACAGTCTAGTAAAAGGAAGTACCTATAGGTATAGTGATCATTACTTTTTTTATAGCTTCGCACTGTATCTCACATACAGCAGGTAGATAGAGGGACCCTAGTGTTAAGACATTCCCCACTTAGCGCTCGCATCCCAAACTCAGAGCCTTTGTCCGTAAGCAGAGCGAGGAAATAAAAAAAGAAATACTATAAGAGGGAATCGAACCCACACTGTGCCGCTGCACGAGCTTCCCAGGCGAAGCCATTTATTTATATATTTATTCTAATGTTAATGAATAAATTTTAAATAAACATCAAATCGCCTGATAAATGCAATTATAATGCTAAAACCGTCGCGTTTACAGTCAAGACGCTGCCGCCAGTGCGCCACGACTGCCCCAAATTCATTAATGTCTATTAACAGTTAATTTAGATTTATACGTGTCATTTACTACACAATCCTCTCTCTCCACTCTACGTGGTGACTGCAGAAGTAAATTGTGCTCAACTGACATGCATACTAGCTGCCAAATAATATACAAAACATACAAAAGAGAACATCCGTTGTTAGCAAGGGGAATAGATAGATAAATAGATAATAGATAACGTATGGCTTAGTGGTAGGTTAGACGGTTAGATTTCCAAGAGGCACGGCATCAAATTCTGCCTCGTGCCTTATTCCTTAGTATAGATTAACATTTTAATAATAATAAAATCAGTTAAGAATGTATATTAAAGATATGATTAAACAAATACTCAAGTATTAAGAAACCAAATTTCATCTTTAAAATAACACGCTACAATGGCGCATGTTGATGGAAATTTGGGACAGTATTATGCTTCATCACCTGAATGGTGATGAATTCTGTCCCAAAACACAGCTAGACAAGTGAGAAGCTGAAAACAGAGTGTCTCAACACTACGCCCGGTCTACCCCACTACCCACCCACATTCATACCCGTAACTGACACAATGTCATACGATCTCCGACAGCAATTTGCATTTTTATGTCAGGATCAAGTATAAATTTAAAGTCATCAGGCAAGAAGCCATGTAAAGCATTAATAGGCTGATAACACTTATAGGGATTGAAAGGGTATTCCCGATTATTTTTTTTTATAAATAGACGTCTTCGCGGCTTGGTTTCTCGCTGTTGGATTTCTGATGAAATTTTTCCTATAAGTTTTGATGCACAATGTTCTCAAATTAACATGTAAATAAGTGAGTCAAATAAATAGCTCACGCCGTATCCCGCATTTAACATGGTAGACCAACTTCTGGACCAATTTTCAAGATTAAATGACTTTCACGCTTAATCCCGCATAAGGTAGACCTAGTATCGGAATACGTGCTCCGCTTTCCGATCGCATACGCAGCATTTTGTGTTGAAAGATTCATGGAAATGTTGAAAAATTTCGCCCTCATGGGATTCGAACTATAACCGTCGCGTTTACAGTCAGACGCTGTACCGCAGCGCCACGACGTAACTGGCAGCGCGGCAATACAGATTATAAAACAAAAAAAAAACATATTCATTTTCTAGCTGTGAAAACATTTTATCTCTCAATGTCAAGTCTAATCTTTACAAGTTTAAAGAGAAGTAATACTCTCAACACAAACATGACATCAGTACCTATTTTTTGCAACATGGAAATAAAAAAAAATAAAAATATAAAAATTGGAAAGAAACGACTGATATTTATACGATATCATTTTTTTCCGTGTTATTTTAAAGTGGTATTCCACCCTGGGATAGAAAATTTATAAAACGAACGAATTGACGAGGCAGGATTTGATCCCGCGCTCTACGAAACCGTCCAAGTGGTCTGACCAATATGCCACACGTTCTCGTTAAGCCATGTCATTATAAATCAATGCGACCAATAAAATATATTAGAAAGTAGTAAAAAAAATATGCAGGTTTTTAAATTTTCTTTACTAGCTTTTAACAGCGACTTCGCCTACGCTTTCAAATAGAAATATCAAAAAAATTGTGTATGACACATTTTCATACAAACACACACACACACACACACACGCACACGCGCACGCGCACGCGCACGCACACGCGCACGCACACGCACACGCACACGCACACGCACACGCACATGCGCACGCGCACGCACAGACACACACACACACACACACACACACACACACACACACACACACACACACACAATTTATTTATCTCCTCGCTCTGGTAAAAATTCAGAGGGCGTTGAGTCCCGCCACTCACTACCTCCCAAAATTTGACGGTGAGTGACAAACAGAGTGCTTTAACCAGGTTTCCTCTCCCTACCCTGCTATATGCGGGATAACTCATAGCAATTCTTTTTATAACAATACAAATAAATCTTACTTCTCGCGACAAACATAATTCGCGAAGATAAGAATGCAAGTCGCACGTTATCTGTACGGCTTGGTGACTGTGACGAGAAAAATTGTATTTACAATTATTACACTACTAGCATAAATTATGCTTCAAGTTACAAATTACAATGTAAGAAATATTGTAAACTAAGTAAACAAACATATATATATATATATATATATATATATATATATATATATATATATATATATATATATATATATATATATATATATATATATATATATATATATATATATATATATATATATAAAACATAGGTCATCGTGTTAGTTGTCGGTTTGATTCCCATTCCCATTAAGGCAAAGTAGGCAATGCCTCAGATTCAGGTAGTATAAAACTCCAGGAACTGGTCTGCAAAGGGTTTCTTTACAAGATTTTCTATATTAATCCCACATATTAATAAACGCTTTGAATCCTTAAGTTCCGTACTACAAAAGAAAAAACCCCTTATAGGATATATTTGTTGTCTGTCTGTCTGTCTGATAGTTTGTCAAGACAATGTCTCAAAATTGTGTGTAGGTTGTAATTAATATGAAATATCCAGGTCGAAAGTATTAGTAGTAGTAAGAGCACAGAAACACAGCTTCTAAGCCAACTCTAACAAAAAATACCCAACTTTTATTCATTTTTTTTCGCATTTTTAATTCTTACTACTCCTGTACTTCCCGATGGTTTATAATAATCAAATACAGCAATATGTTAACACTAGTACAATACATTCGATATTTATAAAGAAAGTATAACAAATTAAATATTGTAAACTTTTTGTAACTTCTAATTTCCACAGTTGACCGACAATTGTTCTTGTAAAACAATGTCAGTGGTCAATTCCAATTGATCAAATACCCTACCTTCAGATACGACGCTAGCTTGTGCATATTGCACGCCATCCAAGTTTTAGAAAAGAGAATTTATAATATATTTAGTACCTAATATCAGTTTAGAAGGTCAATGCAATAAGCCATCACTCTGTTCTTTACTATTATAAATCAGTCAGTCAGTGAGTCAGTCAAATCTGTATAGGGAATTGATAATATTATAGACATTATCATGTTATCACTACATCTATGTAGGGAGATTGTTACAAATTTCCGCTACCCAAACATTATTGCTAAGAATGATCATTTGGTTACAGGTATTATACAAAAATAATATACGAAATTAGTCCGGTTAAAAATTTCATTTAAAATATATAAAAATATATATATATATATATATATATATATATATATATATATATATATATATATATATATATATCTATATATATATATATATATATATATATATATATATATCCTTAACAGTATCAAGACAGCATCTGCTTGTAAACACGACGGTTGTGGGTTCAAATCACACTAGGGAGATTCATTCCCCCACCTTGGGCAGGCAACGGTATCAATCCGAATTGTACAAAACAGAATGTTTCATTTACAAGGCAAATAGCTTCAAAGTAAAAATAAGCGTGACGAGCCAAGTCAATGTAATTATATTATGAACTGTGCCGTGAGATAAGTTATCAGTAGAAAGCATTGCGGCATCTTCCCAAGGTCTATTGTTTACTACTTAATTTCGATTCAGCGATGAGAAAATTTTATATTTGATAGTATTTTCGCTAGAAAATAGCAGGTTTGATACCCGGATGCTAATAATCATGTTTAAGAGTAATATATATATATATACATATATATATATATATATATATATATATATATATATATATATATATATATATATATATATATATATATATATATATATATATATATATATATATATATATTTATATATACATACTTATACTTATATTTCCAGACAGCGTTTTGTGTGGCGAAATTCTGCGTATAGCTTGCTTTATCTTTTTACCAAAACGTGGAAATGAAATAATGTATGCACCCCTCATGGTAATTGAACCCATATATATACCATCGCGATTACAGTCAGGTCAGACGCGGTACCGCTGCGCCACGACGGTCTAATGAGTGATAAATATTTTACTTTATATAACACGCAACTACTGTGCAAGCGCTCTTGAAGCCAATAACAACTTTAATATGTCCGTTTGTGTGGAATGTTGCCAAACTTAAGCCAATATATTATGTTCAACTTGAACGGTAAGTACGGACAAGTGCGATTAGCACTCGCGTACCGCGGGGTTCCGTACCCGTTTCATGTTTGTGGGTATTACTCTGACGAAATATATTATTTTTTTTATATTAAGCATTTGTAGACAATATGTAATTCGAGAAATGTCCAGCTTTCTAGCTGTCACATACAGACAGATGGCGGAGGCTTAGCGACACAGGCTCCCGTTTTTACCTTATAGCTACGGAACACTAAACACTGGTGAGATTTTTATCTGTTATTTTAAAAACTTAAACGTGACCTACATCCAAATGACTGCTGTTTTCTTTATAAAACCTAGCCAGATATTTATTATTGAACCTGCTACTGTCGTTACTAATTGATTACAATGATTTATTGTATTCGTAGGTAAAATCATTTATAGGCGTCTTTCTGCTAGTTATATATATTTAAAAGGTATTTGACTTATTACTTGAGAATATTGTGGCGCAGAAGTGTGGACCAGCGGTGAACCCTACTGCGCAGCGTTGAGTTCCGCCATATATATATATATATATATATATATATATATATATATATATA
>JAXRJS010000195.1:0-21982 GCA_037127375.1 Dione juno | reverse complement strand
AAAACAGGAAACCTGCTTTTTGGTTTTTTAAATAGGGTTCAGGTTGGGGATGCAGTGTATATTGTTTTCCAAAGGCTTTTGATAAAAACCCCAAAAGGCCCCATTTGATACACAAATTGGGAAAATTCGGTGTTTGGGGGTTTCCCTTCCTTTTGTTTTTTTTCCATCTAAAAATCGAACAGGAAATTTACTGAAAGGGTCGTTTTCAACGTTTCTTCCAGTTCCCTCGGGGAGTGCCTCGGGGTTCATTTGGCCCACTTTTTTTTTAATTTTTTGGAAACGATGTAACTTCTTGTTTTAAATCATTCTAAGTACTTCTTTCGCTGAATTTTAAAATTTAAAAAATTTAAAATTTAACATAATGAAATTTTCCCCCGGGGATTTTGGGGGATTATATTTAACTGTGTCAAACCACCTTTTTTTGAATATAAAAAAATTTGAAATATTTTTCATTTTTAAACAAAAAGAAGAACCCCTATTCTTTATTATAAGTTTGAACAAGCTAATTAAACGATAAAGTGAGTTTCGTCTTTTGGGGTTTTCCCAAGGGTTGAAGGCGGTTTTTTAAACTCACATATAAACATTGCAACCCCAAAAAGGGGAAAAAAACCCTGGGTTTTTGTGTTACGGTGTCAAAAGTTTTTAAAGGGGACGTGACTTTTGGTAACTTGTTTAAGTTTTGGTTGGGCCCTTTAAAGGGGGAAATATTTTTCCACAGGGTGGGATTCCACACAAAAAAGTAATTCAAAGGTTTCGAATCCTTGTAAAATAAATTTCAAACGGTACCTTAGTCAGGAAAATTAATGGGACATATTTTATCATTTTAGAAAAGCAAATCTTGAGAAACCCCGAGAAGTCAGAGACAGGTTGTTGTGAAAAGGTTTTAAACAACTTAATCGACCCCCCCTTTACGGCAAAGAAAAGGGTTAATTTTGCGTGTCATGGGTTTAAGTGCACAAAAACCCCTTTTTTTGCAACCCCCTAAATTAAAAACAAAAAAAGTTTTCCTAAAAACTTTTTAGGGTGCTTGCAAAGTTTTAATTAAATTTATTCCCGTTTTGGACATTTTTAATTTAGAAACACAAATTTCAAAAAACGGTATTAAAACGAATTTTTTAAGTGTTTTAAGGTTTTAGTTTTATTAAATTTTCTTTGGTTTCGTTGTTGAAGTGATTATTTTTTTTTTATTTTAGTGTTTTTGGGTTTATCTTGTTTTATTTTTTAAATTTTATGTAAAAATTTTGGGTTGTTTTTATACATAAAGTGTTTAAGAAGTGTACGTTTTTGGGGTAATTTGGGGTTTTTGTTTTTTTTTTAATTTTTATATAAAAATTTTTTTTTGGGTCTGTATTTTCCCCTTAAAAATAAAAAAAATAAAAAAAAAAATTAAAACTCAAACGGCACGAAAGGGCAACTTTCGGGGGCATTGGGTTTTGGGGTTTGGGGCATAGTCGTTTACTAGAGAAAGAACGGAAAATTTACTACCCCCCGATGTCTCAAGAAAACCCGGTGCAAACCCCCCGGATTGCAGTTTGTTTCTTTGCATTTCGACTTACGCTCCACCCCCAAAGGGGCCTTAATAGTATTTCCCCTAATTTAATTTTACGGAAAAGCAACTGAATGAAATTGAAAATATTTATTTATTAAAAAAAAATTATCTACATGTTTAATAGTATCTACTTTAGATTTTGTAGCGAAGGCGGTAACAGTGAAAAAATGTATGTACTATAAATGCATACATGTGTGTATAGTATACGAATACTATACACATGTATATGTATTTAACATTTACATATATAAAAATATGAGCAAAAGCAAGTAAATTCTTTTCTTAGTATTTAACTATCTACTGTCTCTAACTGGTTGCATGTTAGGGATAACTTGTAGTGATAAACCCGCCATTGCACATTATATTATGAATATTAACTGATTATAATGATTTGTAATTTATATGCAATAAAGTATTATCATTGTTTACATTTAATGTATTTATAAATGTCATTAAGAACATAACACCTTTACAAAATATATTTTATAAACATCTAAAACATATCTATAAAGCAGATTCGTCTATAATATTTAATAAATACAAGAACAATTTCCCGCTAATTTCCCATACAACACCAAATAAACATAGCGGCATTTTACATACCTCATGAAACATCTCCATGTCTATATTTCCATTTAATAATTATATTTATTCATTTATTTTACCATTCTTCTTAATATTAAGAATATGTTAAAAAACTTACCAGCAAAATGTTTCATATTATACAAGGGTATACTTATAGTAGAAGCACTTATTTTACCAGCCTCGCTTTCAATGATACGTTTATTTTCCATCTTCCACCTTAAAATTTAATTACATATTTATCTTACATATATATGTGATTATATTAACATTAATAAATATAGGTGAAATTAAATTTGCAAGCAAACCTTTTTTTTTCTTTCCTTATGTCAATGTGCCAACACGCCCCGCCAGTTACATTTTACAATTAAATAATTTTATTTGTTCTAAAGTGTGAATTAAAATAACATTATTATTGCATAAAATTATTTATATAAAAAATAATTAAATTTTTAAATATTTTTTATCTCTCTATCATGTTTACGGTGATATTGCTAATGCTATCCAGCAAGTAAATGTTAAGTAAATTAAAATATAATTAGTACCTACCTGGAGCAAATCATGTGGCTTGTCGATAAATCCTAGCAAATCTCAGTTGTGCATCCTAGGTATACCAAAACAACTCCCAAAATGGACTGGAAGTAAGGGGCCTACTTCCTTCTGTAATGATATTGTTTGGAGTTTAATCTGGTTATGAATTGGAGGTGCCACTATGTCGCACCAAGTGCTATAGTGAATCATTTGACAGCTAAGACGATAAAACTGTAAAATTAATTACCGCGTCATATGAGACATTTATTAATCTCTTAACATCTTTAAGAGTATTTTCTAAAGTTATAGTTTATAAGACATTATAAGATTTGATGTTCTTTTTTATTATTATTAAAGTGATAATCCTCACTAAGGATAGAAAAACTACTAACCCGCGCCTTATGGAAACCGTTCAAACATTGCATTATAGGCACGGACTCAAATCTCGCTGCGTTCAGATTTCTATATTTTCTTTAACTATTACATGGTTTCTTTTAAAAATACTAATTTGATATCATAAGTAACTATAAATATATAGTATATTAAAACTATACATCTTTATCTAAGAAAATAACTGTGTCTTTTCGAGTGTAAGTATTACACGTTACTGAAACATAAAACAAAGTTTTTAAAATTTTTGCCTACCTTTCCGTTTGTCCGGGCCAATGTCTGGGACAGCTGAACCGATATTTATGAAACTTTCACTAGAACATATAAGAGGATGTGGAACAACACTGAGATTATATATTTTTACAGCTTTTTATCCCGGAGTTCACGCAGAATCGAGATCTATGCGGTAAAAATGTTTTTACCAATACCGAAAATTCACGCGAGTATGTACTTACGGCTCAGATAAAATATTGCATATAAAATGTTTTATAAGCAAAGTGATAATATGGGAAAAAAATTAAAGAAGTATAAGTAAAATACTATATTAGAGTTAATATGAAAACATCAATCAAGCGAGCGAAGTCGCGAACTTATTGCTACTTGCTAGTTAAGAATAAAATCAATGATTACAACCTGTGTATTCCACCACTTTTTGTGAGAAGACGCTATTTAGCTATTAAATATTGTTTAAAGTGCCAATCGCTGAATAAGGGTGAAACCATACAAAACATTTCACATCTTAATTTATTATGCAATAAAAGTTATTGGACTAAGAAAAGAAACCAATTTTACCTTGCATTTATTTAAATACAAAAGATGAACATATTAGCTCCTCAGCTATTTTGGATATGTTTAGTTTAAGCACTTGGATTTCTAGTATAAATGTTAAAAATATAATAAAAACAAACCTAAATTGTGTTAATACTTCTAAAAAAAAATTGGACATTAAGTTGCAAAACATGATATTACTCTAGAAATCAATCAGAATTATGATGGGTCTAAAATTAATTCTAACCATCCCATCTTCACTGATGGGTCTAAAATTAATTCTAACGTAGGCTGTTCCTTTTTTGATGCAAATAATTCAAGTCAAATCTGTTTCCACCTACACATTCAATTATTTTTATTATTCGTTTATAAAATGCTCGTATATAAGATTTTGACTTAACCTTTCATAAATCTAAACACCCCTCACGCTAAATCGCTATTTCATAAGTCTTATTATGTAGGTAATCTTTAAGTGTTTAACAGGTTTTCTTTCTGGTATGTTTTTTTTAATAAATTTCTGGTAGTTTTTGTATTTTATATAGTCTTAAATTGCATTTTGGCATATATATAAGACACAAAGAAAATTATTTCTATATATATATATATATATATATATATATATATATATATATATATATATATATATATATATATATATATATATATATATATATATATATATATATATATATATATATATATATATATATATATATATATATATATATATATATATATATATATATATATATATATATATATATATATATATATATATATATATATATATATATATATATATATATATATATATATATATATATATATATATATATATATATATATATATATATATATATATATATATATATATATATATAATCTCAGAGGGTGTCTAGCCAATTATCTGTCCGATATTTGGTTTCCGGCATACGGGTACGCGACCCCGGGACCTCGAGCCACCACTTTCATAACCCGATCCAATCCATGTAAGTGGTGTCCCTCCCCTATATTCCAAGTCTTTCTGCCTCTTATTCCCTTTCCTTTCCTGGTTTCTCCCAGTAATGGGTTTGGAGGTCAGATGGCAATCGCTCCACAAAAAACCACTTCGCCACTCATATGGACCGATTGGTCTTAGTCGGAAGGCAGACCCTGGCAAAAGCCGGGACTAATGCCAGGAAGAAGAAGAAGATATATATATATATATATATATATATATATATATATATATATATATATATATATATATATATATATATATATATATATATATATATATATATATATATGTATATATGTATATATATATATATATGTAAACATATATATATATATATATATATAAAATCTTTAAATATGGTTTAAATAGCCATTCAGGCCAGCCAGCAGAAATGGTCGTAAATTGGAAAAATTTCACCAAACCCATCAAATCCAACGATTCTTCACATTTCAACATGATTCCTGTCATAAGAGTCTCGGTAGATGTAAGTGGGTTACATAGAAACCATTAACATGATGTAATATAGTCTGATGTATGATGTATGCCGATAACATAGTACTCATCAACGAGAACCGACTGATGCTGGAGCGTAGTGAACGCCTGGAAGGGTGCGCTTGCGAAGGGTGGTCTTAAACTGAATATGTCGAAGACCGGCTTAAGTACATGGCTTGCGGGAACCCGGACTCGAGCACCATCCATATCGGGCCTGAGCCAGCCGTTAAGTCGGAGAAGTCCAGGGACCGTGGAGCCGTTATGCATGAGTCTGGAGGCATCGACCACGATATCCATGCCCGTATAAACGCTGCCTGAGCCAAATGGCGGGAGTTCACTGGTATGGTCTGCGATAGCAGAATACCGCCCAAGCTCAAGGGACTGATATACAAGAGCATTATCCCACCGGTTCTTATATACGGCAGCGAATGTTGGCCAACATTATCTCGGCACACTCAGGGGTCCGTGACGTAGCGGATAAGCTCCAAGAGCGTCGCCTGAGATGGTTTGGCTATATTATGCGCCAATCTGAGAACTATGTCGGAAGAAAGTGTCTTGACATGTCTGTCCCTGGAGTTAGACCACCCGGACGCCCAAGGAAGCGATGGCTGGATGTCATGACACAAGACATGAGAGCCAATAGATTGTCCACTGAGGATGTTAAAGACCGTGCAAAGTGGAGTAGGCTTATTCGGAAGGCAGACCCTGGCAAAAGCCAGGACTAATGCCAAGAAGAAGACGAGAACAAATTAGAACAAATATTTTATAGAAAGTAAAACAGTGTAAATAAATTAACTACTAATCTACTTTTTTACACAATGACGATGACTGACATAGACGACTATGTCTAAGACAAGTCAACTTGCACAAGACACACACACACACACACACACCACACACTGCACAGTACACAGATGTTTTAATTTTAGCCCTGGATTACTTTACCATTATTACTAATTCACCCACTGCCGACACTTCTTTTATTTGCTTACGTATATATATATATATATATATATATATATATATATATATATATATATATATATATATATATATATATATATATATATATATATATATATATATATATATATATATATATATATATATATATATATATATATATATATAGAAATAATTTTCTTTGTGTCTTATATATATGCCAAAATGCAATTTAAGACTATATAAAATACAAAAACTACCAGAAATTTATTAAAAAAAACATACCAGAAAGAAAACCTGTTAAACACTTAAAGATTACCTACATAATAAGACTTATGAAATAGCGATTTAGCGTGAGGGGTGTTTAGATTTATGAAAGGTTAAGTCAAAATCTTATATACGAGCATTTTATAAACGAATAATAAAAATAATTGAATGTGTAGGTGGAAACAGATTTGACTTGAATTATTTGCATCAAAAAAGGAACAGCCTACGTTAGAATTAATTTTAGACCCATCAGTGAAGATGGGATGGTTAGAATTAATTTTAGACCCATCATAATTCTGATTGATTTCTAGAGTAATATCATGTTTTGCAACTTAATGTCCAATTTTTTTTTAGAAGTATTAACACAATTTAGGTTTGTTTTTATTATATTTTTAACATTTATACTAGAAATCCAAGTGCTTAAACTAAACATATCCAAAATAGTTGAGGAGCTAATATGTTCATCTTTTGTATTTAAATAAATGCAAGGTAAAATTGGTTTCTTTTTCTTAGTCCAATAACTTTTATTGCATAATAAATTAAGATGTGAAATGTTTTGTATGGTTTCACCCTTATTCAGCGATTGGCACTTTAAACAATATTTAATAGCTAAATAGCGTCTTCTCACAAAAAGTGGTGGAATACACAGGTTGTAATCATTGATTTTATTCTTAACTAGCAAGTAGCAATAAGTTCGCGACTTCGCTCGCTTGATTGATGTTTTCATATTAACTCTAATATAGTATTTTACTTATACTTCTTTAATTTTTTTCCCATATTATCACTTTGCTTATAAAACATTTTATATGCAATATTTTATCTGAGCCGTAAGTACATACTCGCGTGAATTTTCGGTATTGGTAAAAACATTTTTACCGCATAGATCTCGATTCTGCGTGAACTCCGGGATAAAAAGCTGTAAAAATATATAATCTCAGTGTTGTTCCACATCCTCTTATATGTTCTAGTGAAAGTTTCATAAATATCGGTTCAGCTGTCCCAGACATTGGCCCGGACAAACGGAAAGGTAGGCAAAAATTTTAAAAACTTTGTTTTATGTTTCAGTAACGTGTAATACTTACACTCGAAAAGACACAGTTATTTTCTTAGATAAAGATGTATAGTTTTAATATACTATATATTTATAGTTACTTATGATATCAAATTAGTATTTTTAAAAGAAACCATGTAATAGTTAAAGAAAATATAGAAATCTGAACGCAGCGGGATTTGAGTCCGTGCCTATAATGCAATGTTTGAACGGTTTCCATAAGGCGCGGGTTAGTAGTTTTTCTATCCTTAGTGAGGATTATCACTTTAATAATAATAAAAAAGAACCTCAAATCTTATAATGTCTTATAAACTATAACTTTAGAAAATACTCTTAAAGATGTTAAGAGATTAATAAATGTCTCATATGACGCGGTAATTAATTTTACAGTTTTATCGTCTTAGCTGTCAAATGATTCACTATAGCACTTGGTGCGACATAGTGGCACCTCCAATTCATAACCAGATTAAACTCCAAACAATATCATTACAGAAGGAAGTAGGCCCCTTACTTCCAGTCCATTTTGGAGAGTTGTTTTGGTATACCTAGGATGCACAACTGAGATTTGCTAGGATTTATCGACAAGCCACATGATTTGCTCCAGGTAGGTACTAATTATATTTTAATTTACTTAACATTTACTTGCTGGATAGCATTAGCAATATCACCGTAAACATGATAGAGAGATAAAAAATATTTAAAAATTTAATTATTTTTTATATAAATAATTTTATGCAATAATAATGTTATTTTAATTCACACTTTAGAACAAATAAAATTATTTAATTGTAAAATGTAACTGGCGGGGCGAGTTGGCACATTGACATAAGGAAAGAAAAAAAAAGGTTTGCTTGCAAATTTAATTTCACCTATATTTATTAATGTTAATATAATCACATATATATGTAAGATAAATATGTAATTAAATTTTAAGGTGGAAGATGGAAAATAAACGTATCATTGAAAGCGAGGCTGGTAAAATAAGTGCTTCTACTATAAGTATACCCTTGTATAATATGAAACATTTTGCTGGTAAGTTTTTTAACATATTCTTAATATTAAGAAGAATGGTAAAATAAATGAATAAATATAATTATTAAATGGAAATATAGACATGGAGATGTTTCATGAGGTATGTAAAATGCCGCTATGTTTATTTGGTGTTGTATGGGAAATTAGCGGGAAATTGTTCTTGTATTTATTAAATATTATAGACGAATCTGCTTTATAGATATGTTTTAGATGTTTATAAAATATATTTTGTAAAGGTGTTATGTTCTTAATGACATTTATAAATACATTAAATGTAAACAATGATAATACTTTATTGCATATAAATTACAAATCATTATAATCAGTTAATATTCATAATATAATGTGCAATGGCGGGTTTATCACTACAAGTTATCCCTAACATGCAACCAGTTAGAGACAGTAGATAGTTAAATACTAAGAAAAGAATTTACTTGCTTTTGCTCATATTTTTATATATGTAAATGTTAAATACATATACATGTGTATAGTATTCGTATACTATACACACATGTATGCATTTATAGTACATACATTTTTTCACTGTTACCGCCTTCGCTACAAAATCTAAAGTAGATACTATTAAACATGTAGATAATTTTTTTTTAATAAATAAATATTTTCAATTTCATTCAGTTCTATGTCACTGTACTACTTTAACTTAGGAAATACTATTAAGGCCGTTGTGGTGTAGCGACGTACGTCTGACTGCAAACGCAGCATCTGCAATACCGGGTATTGCTACCTGATGTATCTCTGAGACCCTCGGGGGAATGAAGTATTTTCAGTTCCTGGCTCTAGTAACGACATATGCCGCCACCCAACCACACAATGCCTCGAAAGTTGCCTATACGTGCCGTCGATGTTTATTTTTTTTTTTATTTTATTTTATTTTTAAGGGAAACATACAGTACAATAAAATATTTTCAATATAAAACTTAAAAAAAAACAAAGACTCCTCAAATTACCAAACACGTACACTTCTTAAACACTAGTTATGTATAAAGAACACAATATATTACATAATATATAATAATATAAGTACAAGATAAACTAAAAACACTAAGAATAAAAATAAAAATAATCACTCAACAACGAAACAATGAAAATTGACTAATGCTAAAACCTTAACTACACTTAAAATTACGTTTCTTAATACAGTTTTTGAAATTTGTGTATGCTAAATTAAATATGTCCAAATCGCAATACTTATAATTAAAACTCTTGCAAGCACGTGACACAAAGTTATTAGAAGCATATTTTGTTTTGAATTTAGGTATTGCAAATAAGGGCTTATTTCGTGCACTTAACCTATGACACGCAAAATTAACCTTACTTAGCAGTAAAGGGTAGTCGATTAAGTTGTTCAAAACCTTGTACAACAACACCTGATCTCTGACTTCTCGGCGTTTCTCTAAGATATTGCTGTCTAAAGTGATAATACATATGTCTCCATATAATTGTCTCTGACTAAGGTACCGTAGAAATTTATTATACAAGGATTCGATCCTTTTGATATATACTTTATAGTGTGGAATCCCGCATGTGGAACAATATTCCAGTAGAGGCCGAACCAAAACATTAAACAATGTTACAAGAGTCACAGTCCGCTTAAAATCTTTTGACACACGTAACACAAAACCTAGCATTTTGTACGCCTTTTGGATTGCAATGTTTATATGTGAGTCAAAAAACAGTCCTTCATCCAATTGAACACCAAGATGACGAAGCTCACTTGATCGATTTAATATAGCTATAGTTCAATCTTATAATTAAAGACTATGGGATTCTTCTTTCTTGTAAATGTGATAATATTACATTTTTTGATATTCAAATAAAGGTGGTTTGAATCACAGTAAAATATTAATCTACAAAAATCCTCCTGGAGTAAATTACAATTATGTAAAGTTTTAATTGACTTAAATATTTTCATATCGTCAGCGTAAAGAAGTACTTTAGAATGATGAAAACAAGAAGTTACATCGTTTACAAATATATTAAAAAGAAGTGGGCCAAGATGAGTACCCTGAGGCACTCCTGAGGAGACTGGAAGAAACGTTGAACAGCGACCCTTTACAGTAATTGCCTGACTTCGATTTCTTAGATATGACCAAAACAAACGGAGTAAATCACCATGAACACCGAATTGTCCCAATTTGTGTATCAAATGGTCGTGAGATATTTTATCAAAAGCCTTTGTAAAATCAGTATACACTGCATCCACCTGAAGCCTATTATCCATAGCGGTGTAAAGGTAATCCAAAAATTCGCAAAGGTTACTTTCTGTGGATTTGCGAGCTACAAAGCCATGTTGTTCGGGAATTATAAATGGTCGAGCTATTTGTGAGAAGATATCATAAATGATTTTTTCAAACAGTTTGGGTATAGTGCTCACTTTTGAAATTGGACGGTAAGTAATCTTATAAGTATATAAAAATTTATTCATAGAATACATTTTTATACTACTAATTATATAACCTATAACAAATCCAAATAAAGTCAAATAAATTACCATTATTTTTAAAGAAAAAGGTAAATAAATTATATGAGGATAACAAAAAATTATTCATCTTAATATACTTCCCGAAATTAATCTTATAAATAATAAAACCATTATTCTTTTTAATATAACATAATCTTCATCATAAAAATTATAAACTACTAATAAATTATAATCATTAATTATTAAATATATTAATAAACGAATAGTATAAAATATAGTTAAACCAGTTGAAAAGTAATATAAAAAAAATTAATAAGTTTAAATTTCTTATGCTAACCATCTCTTAAATAATATCCTTAGAATAAAATCCAGCCAAAAAAGGAATCCCACATAAAGCTAAATTTGAAATATTTACACATAAAGAAGTTATAGGAACATAAAATCTAATCCCCCTATTATTCGAATATCTTGTTTATCATTTATTATATGAATAACCTGCACATATAAACTAAATAAACAACACATATAAACAATAAAGCTTTAAATATAGCATGAGTTAATAAGTGATAAAAAGCTAAATCACTAAATCCTATTCTTAAAATTCTTATTATCAACCCTAATTGTCTTAATGTAGATAAAGCAATATTTTTTTAAATCAAATTCATAATTAGCACAAATTCCGGATATTAATATTGTTAATCCAGATAATAGTAATAAAA
This sequence comes from Dione juno, assembly GCA_037127375.1. Taxonomy (NCBI): domain Eukaryota; kingdom Metazoa; phylum Arthropoda; class Insecta; order Lepidoptera; family Nymphalidae; genus Dione; species Dione juno. Next base: position 10,216 of record JAXRJS010000195.1, on the reverse strand, counting down.
ATTTTAAAAAAATTATATCAACTAATAAATTATTAAATCTGTCACTAATGTTGAAGAATGGACTAAAGCAGAAACAGGGGTAGGAGCTGCTATAGCAGCAGGTAATCATGATCTAAAAGGAATTTGAGCTCTCTTAGTTATAGTTGCAATAATAATTAATAATCTAATAAATTTAATAGAAAAATCATTTCTTATAAAATTTAAATAAAAAATTTAATTTCATCTTCCATAATTTACTATCCAAGAAATCAATAATAAAATTATTACATCCCCAATACGATTTGATAAAGCAGTTAATATTCCAGCATTATAAGATTTAATATTCTGATAATAAATTACTAAACAATAAGAAACTAATTAAAACATAAAGAATATTTTTTAATGACTTAAAATGATTTCATCATATTTTTGGTTCCACAAACCAATATTTTTATTAAATTATTTAAGTAAAATCAAATTATTCCATAATCAATCTTTAAAATTAAAATATTTAAAGGTAATCAAAGTAAAAATAATATTAAATGTTCCCGTGAAGTTCCTCTATAGAATCTATAAATTCTTATATTATATTTACCATGCTGAGAGTAAGAGTATAAATATAAGCAATACCCGGCTCTAAAAAAAGAAATTAATATCAATATAACTATTCTCAATCAAGATCTCTTACTAATCTATTAATTAAACTAATTTCACCTATTAAATTTAGGGAAGGAGGAGCTGCTATATTAGAAGATATTAACAAAAATCATCATAATCTTATTGAAGGCATGAAATTTATTATCCCCTTATTAATAAATATTCTTCGGCTATTTAATCGTTCATAATGTGTATAGTGCTCACTTTTGAAATTGGACGGTAAGTAGAAATATCTCGTTTATTACCACTTTTAAATACTGGAGTTATGAAAGATTTTTTCCATTCCAAAGGCATTTTACCCAGTTTAACAGAGCTAGAAAATAACATAGTCAGTGGTCTAGCCAACTGCTCAAAGCACTTCTGTAAAAATAATGGTGGTATTTTATCCGGACCTGCACCCTTACTGACATCCAAACGCTTTAAATATCCTGAAATTTGCGGAATATTAAATGTGACCGTATCAATGTTTACCAATCGTGTGGAAGTAGACATCTGCAAAATATTATTGTGTTTATAAGAATCGAATACAGAGTTAAAATACTTATTAAACAAATCACAAATTTCCACAGGATTGGAAGTAGTATAATCGCCCAAAGACATGACATCTGGAAGTTCGTTACCCTTGCGTTTAGACTTTACATAAGACCATAAATGTTTACTATTAATACCAATTCTATATTCAATACTACTGATAAATCTTTTGTAACAGTCGTCTATCATAACTTTTTGTCTCTCTCTCAATGTAACAAAAGATATATAATCTTTATGATGTTCATAAGCTTTCCACTTTCGATTAAATTTTAGCTTTTCTTTTATAATTTTAATTAACGCCCGATTATACTAGATTGGGTATCTAGTATTGATTTTTATGATTTTTGTGGGAACGTGCAATTCTATGATACTATTTAAGATTTCATAAAAATTCGCTACAGAAACATCAATATTGTCATCATTTAATTTAGATTTCCAATCAATTTGAGAAAGACTTTCATTTATTCCTACATAATCAGCTTCCCTATATAATTTAACTGAATGCGACTGACCCGTAGGGAACTTTATTTTTAATTTTGAAACAAATAATTCAAAGGCTGGATGGTATATATCCTCCGAAACAATTGGACTAAACAATTGGACTAAAAACACGACTAACTTTGCAATTAATATTAGCTATTACAAGATCTAAAATACGATTATTAACATTATTAAAGTTATTATATTGACTAAAGTAGTTTAAAGAGACAAAATTATGAAGCTCATTAACTACGTCTGATGAGAAATCCCCAAGTAAGGTCAGGGCATTATGACAGTCACTCATCCATTGAGCGTTAGGTATATTGAAGTCACCAAGTATAAGAAAATAATCATCAGGGTATAAGAGAGCCTCATCCGAAATATGCTCGTAAAAATGTAACAAAACATCTTTATGACTAGGACACTGTGGAAAATAGCAGCAATATATATTACATCTTGTATATTATTCAAAAGAAATTGATACTCGAATAATATCGGCAATCGAATTTTCCGATGGGATGCACTCAACATTAGTGACTTTCAACTCACGTTTTATGGCTATCAAGACACCTCCGCCCATTGAATCTCCCCTAATTGAATAGTTACGATCACATCAATGTACATAATACCGATCGTCAAACAGTTCCAAGTCAAAAATTCCTGGATGTAACCCACTTAAACACAATATATCATAGTCATGACATAGAACCTGTTTAAAAACTAAGTTGCTCTTAGTTCGTAGACCCCGAACATTTTGGTAATAAACACTTAAACTAGTATCGAATTGTGTAAAGAGAGCTTAAACACATAAACGTAATACACACATAACATTATTGTAATATAAATAAGATCACATGTCGAAGCAAAAATTATTAAACAAAATTGTACTCCAGATAATATAAAGTGTGTCCAAGTTATGCGCACTATAATAATAACTTTAATAAAAATGACACTAAAAAATATGATAAATACAAAAGAAGTGTAAAATAATAGATGATAAATAAGTGTACAATTTAAGCAATATTTGACCGTAATTTTAAAAAAATTTAAAAGGATAGTTCTTATTTTATTTTGAATAAATCTGCATCGGTATTAATATGTAAAACCGGACTAGACTCTGTTTTTCTGACCATAATACTACAATTATTAACCCAAATAAACTTATAATTATGATCTTTAGCTTTTATTTTTGTATGGTGCAATAAAGATTTATTCAAAATGGTCAAATGGTCATTGAAAAACTTCGTATAACCGCAAAGAACCCGCGCAAACCAGAGAGTTATAAACCCATCACCCTTCTGAGCTCTATATCCAAACTGTTCGAGAAGCTGCTGCTTCCACTCTTACAGGCGCACCGCGAACCGCGCCCCGAACAGTTTGGATTCCGCAGTGGACACTCCACCACCTTGCAAGTGGCTAGGGTGATCCATTTTGCATCTGCTGCGTTAAATAGGAAAGAGGTTGCAGCAGCGGCCTTTGTTGACGTAGCTAAGGCCTTTGACCGAGTGTGGCATCTAGGTCTGCTGCACAAGGTCCTCCGCTCAGGTGTCCCCCACAACCTGGCGAGAGTCATCCAGGACTTCCTCCGTGGCAGGAGGTTCCGGGTGAGGGTCAATGACGCGACTTCAGCCAGCCATCCCATCCTGGCTGGGGTGCCCCAGGGCAGTATCCTGTCCCCGACCTTATACGCGGCGTTCACTCACGACATTCCAGTGGCTCAAGGCGCAATGTTGGCATTATATGCCGATGATATTGCGCTACTGACGAAATCATTGAACGCCAAACACGCTACTATGAAGCTCCAGAGAGCGCTGGATCTCCTGCCGAACTGGTTAGCGGAGTGGAGGCTATCGCTCAACGTGGCTAAGACCCAGGCCATTGTCTTTGGGGGCCAGAGAAGGTTGCCACCTCCGCTGACCCTTCATGGCTTGGAGATTCAATGGAACTCTACTGCTACATACTTGGGCGTGATCATCGACAGACGACTGACGATGTCCGCCCATGTAACAAAAGCCCGGAACGCAGCAAGCCACAGTACAGTAGTACACAGTACAGTAACGCAGTAGCGTTGCTGAATATCACTGAGGACATACGTTGTGCTATGGATAACACCAAGCTCACCGTGATGGTACTACTTGATTTCAGCAGCGCTTTTAATTCTGTTGATTTTGATATACTTCTGGGCACTCTTCGCGCAGCTAACATCTCTTCTTCAGTTATCAACTGGTTCTTTTCATATCTCTTCGGTCGTCGGCAGTGCGTAAAAGCTAACGGTGTCACATCATCATGCTTGGAACTCACTGCTGGCGTATCTCAAGGCGGCGTTCTCTCTCCACTTCTTTTTTCTATTTTTATTAATAACATATCAAAAGTCATTTCTCCTCCCTACCATTTGTATGCAGATGACCTGCAGTTATATAAACATTGTAATTTGAATGAATTACCTAAGGCTATCGAAACTCTAAACAAGGATCTTATTGCTATTCAGTTTTGGGCTGAATCTTTTGGCTTATTTGTTAACCCTACAAAATCGCAAACTCTTATTATTGGTAGTAACAAGCTTAGAGGTAGAATCAGTTGGAACTCAACGCCGAAAATTTTGTATTCGGGAGTTGAAACTAAATACTGTAAAAACATAAAAAATTTAGGCCTTATTTTTGACAGTAATATGTCTTGGACTTCACACATTAATGATATTAGCAAACGCATGCATTTCTCTTTCCATTCTCTCAAGCGTCTCCAATATTTCCTCCCTCACAAAACCAAAATTATGCTTGCGCAATCTCTTCTCCTGCCAATTCTTGACTACGCCGACGTTTGCTATTTGGATGTGACCGAGGAGCTATTAAACAAGCTAGAGCGTCTTCAAAATCTCGCCATATGATTTATCTTTGGTTTGCGAAAGTTTGACCACGTTTCTCAATTTCGCGCTCAGCTTAATTGGCTTCCTATCCGCCTTCGCCGAGATATGCACATCCTTACACTCCTTTTTAAAATTCTTAGTTATGAAAATTTTCCTCCGTATCTCCGCTCTCGATTTAACATACTTCCCACTCCCACACGCTCTAGGCGGTCGTGTGTCATAGCGACACTAGACATACCTAAGAGTAAGTAAGATGTATATGTATGTGTATGTATGTTTTTATGGTGTATTTATATGTTTGTGAATATTTATGTATTTGTAATAAGTAAGTATTTAGTATATATTATAGTTCCATATTTGTATATATCAAGTTTTATTTATGTGTGACATATAATTAATTATATATGTATTTCTAATTTATTATAGAATTAATTGTACTATATTCTTACCCGCTGCTTAAAAACTCATCCACTACCATAGGTTGGCTGGAAGAGATCTCTTATAGGGATAAGTCCACCTTTATGTACTACTTTTTCTTTTTTTAATGTCATTACTCTTATGTTTTTTTTTTAGTACAATAAAGAATATTTATAAAATTAAAGGGTTTGGGAATTGTTTGTTTAGGGAGGGTATGCCTAGATGTTATTGGCATAGTAGTAGCATATAATTATGATTACAGACCTGATGAATGGTCTAAAAATATTGTATCTCCTCCCCGTAAGCCCCACCACCACGACAAGGTCAATTCCCTTCTTCCACCTAGCATTATCCCAGCCTATTGCCAGGGTCTGCTTTCCTACTCAGTCTACTCCACTTTGCACGGTCTTGAGCATCCTCAGTGGTTAGTCCATTGGCTCTCATGTCGTGCGTCACGACGTCCAGCCATCGCTTCCTTGGGCGTCCGGGGGGTCTTACTCCAGGGACAGACATATCAAGGCATTTTCTTCCGACGTAGTTCTTAGGCCGGCGCAAAACGTGGCCATACCATCTCAGACGACGCTCTTGGAGCTTATCCGCTACGTCACGGACCCCAAGACTACCTCGAATGAATGTGTTGCGTATGCGGTCAGCCCGAGTAACGCCACACATCCACCTCAGCATCTTCATCTCCGTTACGTGAAGCCCTGAGTGTGCCGAGATAATGCTGGCCAACATTCGCTGCCGTATAGAAGAACTGGTCGGATCATGCTCTTGTATATCAGCCCCTTGAGTTTGGGCGGTATTCTGCGATCGCAGACCACACCAGTGACCTCCCGCCATTTGGCTCAAGCAGCGCTAACCCGGGCGTGGACATCGTAGTCGATGCCTCCGGACTCGTGCATAATGGATCCAAGGTACCTGAACTTCTCCGACTTAACGGCTGGCTCAGGCCCGATGTGGATGGTGCTCGAGTTGTATTTTTTGGGTTTTTTTTTTTAAAATTTTAAAAGGGGTTTTTTAAAAAAAAAAATTTCCTTTTGTTAACATTTTAAGGGTGACTTTAAAATTTTTTGTTTTTTTTTTTATTTTAAATTTTGACCCAATTTTTCCCCCGGGTTAAAAACCCCCCCCCCATGGTTGGCTAAAACTTTGGGGAAAACCCCCCCTTTTTTTCCCCTTTTTTTTTTTTTTTTTTTTCTTTTTTTTAAAAAAGTTTTTAAAAAAAAAAGGGGTTTGGGTTTTTGTTTGGGGGGGTATCCGGGGAATTCAAGTGGAAAAAATTTGTTTCGGCCCCTATGAATGGAAAAATTTGACCCCGGGCCCCCCAACCCCCAAAAGGGTAATTTCCCCTTTTAAACCTAGTTAAACCCCCCTTTGGGGCCTTTCCCCATAAAACCCCTTTCCGGTTTTGACACCCCGGGTTTCCTTTCCCTTGCTCTAAACCCCCAAAACCCCCCCGGGGGGGGGGGAAAAAAAAAAAACACAACAAAAAACCCCACCCCCCCAAAAAACCCAAAAAGACCCAAAAAAACCCCAAAAAAAAAACCCCCAAAAAAAAAACCAAAAAGGGAAAAAAAAAACCCCCCAAAAAACCACCCAAACACCGAAAAAAACCCCCCAAAAAAAAAAAAAAAAAAAGGGAACCGTAACGCCCCTTAGGGGGAAAAAAAAAAAAAACCCCCCCCCAAAAAAAAACCCAAAAAAAAAAAAACCCCACCCAAAAGGACCAAAAAACCAACCCCAAAAAAAAACCCCACCCAACCGACCCCAAACAAAACCGGGAAAAAAAAAAAACCACCCCCAACCCCCACAAAACCCCCCCAAAAACCAAAAAAAAAAAAAAAAAAACAATAAACCCTAACACAAACAAAAAAAAAAAAAAACAAAACCAAAAACCCCAAAAAAAAATTTTAAACACCCAAAAAAAAAAAAAAATTTTAATTTCCAAAAAAAAAAAACCAAAAACAATCAAATCAAACCCATCAAAAAAAATCAACCCCGGGAAAAAAAAAAAGAAAAAACCCCGGGTTCCTGGCAAAATCCTTTGAATCAAAAGACACTCCCACCTGGGGCCCGGTCAAGGCTTCAGGTTGTCAAAATTTTAATCCCCATAACTACCGCAATCTTAAACACTCCCCCTTCCTTTTGAAAATGGGGTAATAAACTGTCCCGCCATGGGGATCGTCCCTGTTCAAAGGTTAAAAAGTCAGTAAAAAACCCAGAGCCCAATGATTTCCACGCTTCGATCGGGATTCATCGGGCCCCAAGCCTTGCCGTTTTCTGCTCGAAGACAATTTCGGTTTCATCGGGGTTTTGGAGCAATAAGTCCCGGTTAGGGGGGTTCAGACGGAAACTCCCCGGGGTGCTATATTCACAGCTCCAAAAACTTCCCACCTCTCCTTAAAAAAAAAGGGGGGGAAACCTGACGCAAAGACATTTTGTGATATCTTGCGTCGCTTTATCCCGAGCACGTGCCAATTTGTAGATGAGCTTCTGCCCCTCCACAGGTTCAAGTTTATCATATAGAGGTAATAAACTTTCACTGCGGGCTCTGGCTACAGCTCTTTTGCTGGCACGTTTTGCTGCTATGTACTCCAGCCTGTCTTCAGGAGAGTTGGAACGCTGCCACTCCTTAATTGCAGTCTTCTTATCATGAATCACCTCTTGTACCTTGTCATTCCACCACCATGTCTCCCTGTCCATAATACGTCCTCCCTTAGAAACGCCAAGAACATGCTTACCAGCCGCAATGATTGCTGACTGAGCTCGATCCCAAGCATCCTGAGCAGTTTCGGTGTTAGTTGATAAATTTTGACTGTTAACCTCTGCCAGAAAGTCGGTCTGCATCGGTCCATTCAGCAACCACCACTTGATCTTAGACTTACGCGTCTCGGCTAATTTCTTTAGCGGGGTAACGACATAATCCATGACAAGAAGACGATGTTGGGCCGTGAGGCTTTCGCCAGGAATGACTTTACAGTTAGTTACCTTGCCAACATGACACCGCCTGGTCAATAGGTAATCTATTTGGGTTGAATGGAGTCCACTCGCATACGTAATAAGATGCTGCGGACTCTTTTGGAAGAACGTATTCACGATGGCCAGATCAGATGCAATACAGGTTCTTAGGATATTTTCGCCCTCTATATTGCGGCGACCGTGACCAAAACCACCGTGGACACGTTCATACGTATCCGCAGCCTTACCCACGTGACCGTTAAGGTCTCCCCCAACTATGATCACCTCGGTAGATGGTATAGCGAGTAGAACCTCTTCATATTGCTCCCAGAATGACTCCTTTTCGGCCCCGTTACAACCAGCCTGGGGAGCGTATGCACTAATTAAGTTGGCGATAGCCCCCTCAACCAGTACCTTCACCCGCATCAGGCGGTCACTGCGTCGGTCAACTTCGAGGAGACCATTCCGTAGCTCTTCAGATAAAACTACTGCTACACCAGTTTTACCGGAAGGAGACCCAGTGTATATGAGCTGGTAACCCTGTCCGATGTTACGAGACTTATTGCCCTTCCAGCGCGTTTCCTGAAGGAAAGCACACTGGACCCGACGCCTCATGAGTACATCTGTGAGTTCCCTGCATCGTCCGGTTAGAGAGCCAATATTCCACGTTGCAAAGCGGAGTTTCCTTCTGGGTACTATCTTCTTTAGCCGTGTCCGTACTTGACACGGTAGCCCTTGCCCATTTAACACAGGTGTAGGGCGATGTGCCTGCGCGTCGTTTAGCGGCGACGCCCTAGCAGTACCCAGCAACATTTTTGGTCTGTCCATATGAGTGGCTGGTGGTGGCTTTTTAATGGAGCGATTGCCATCTGACCTCCAAAACCCATTTTTGTGGGAAAAGCCAAGGATAAGAGGGAAAAAAATTAGTAAAAAGGGGGAGAGGGGGGGGGGTAAGGACACCACTTTCATGGATTGGGAAGAAGTATGACAGTGGTGGCTCGAGGATCCGGGGTCGCGTACCCGTATGCCCAGTACCAATATCGGACAGACATTTGGCCAGACACCCTCTGGATATAAGGTCAATTCCCGTGGGGGGTTATTATTATTATTATTATAACAATATTATGCTAGCTGAATGAGTTGTAGGCAGAATGAATATGAAAAAAAATGGAGACGGCGGGAGCGTTATGTAAAAAAATGGTTGCTTGAAAAATTCTTAGATAAGTTTTAATATATTATTAATTAATTCCAGCTATATTTAATATAAATATACAAGGAATATGAGAAGTGAAACATATAATTATAATTGAAATAATCGAGGCTGGTAAGATAAGCGCTTCCACTTCAGACTTTACCCTTGTATAACATGAAACAATTTATTGGTAAGTTTTAAAATGTATTAGAATACCAGCGTATATAATTCTGTAAAGAAATAAATATTATTTTTATTAAATGTAAATAAAGACAAGGAGATGTTTAATGAGATATGTAAAACTATTATACTAATAATTTACATCAAACGTCTGCCGCCATATTTATTTGATGTTGTATGGGAAATTAGCGGTAAAATGATTTTGTATATAGTTCATATTATAGTCAAATCTTGTTTATAGTAACGTTTATAATATAACGGTGTATATAAACATATACTTTACTATTTGCTATTTTCTTAATGTTAAAATATAATTATACACTACATAAAATAAAATACAGAACAAAAAAGAAAACACAAAGATAACTAAAATGTACATCAGGCGGCTTTGTAACTATAAGCGATCTCTTCCAGGCAGCCTTAAAGTGATTAATTAAATGGGTAGGCGGTGTATTTACTTCATAAACACAAATACATACACATTTACATATATACGTATATATATATATATATATATATATATATATATATATATCTATAATATATATATTATATATATAGATATATATATATATATATATATATATATATATATATCTACATATATACATACATATATACATACATATATACATACATATATACATACATATATACAAACAAACGTACAATTGGAAACATGTATATTTATAAATATAAATAATAATTTAATAATAATAATAAGAACAATATTTTAATACATATACATAATGAGAGCCAAGAAAGTCTTTAAGGAGATAAGTAATGTCTCTTCAGAAGCGATTAAAAGTGATTAAAGCAATTCCATAATCGCGCAGCCAAGACTGTAAAGGTTTTGGTGAAAAAGGACGTGGAATGGGAAGCGATTTTGAGGCCAAAGTCTTGATGGTATCGGAGATAGCGAACGTGCGAGTTACTTAAAAACTCAAAACCCTTCT
>JAXRJS010000194.1:0-22118 GCA_037127375.1 Dione juno | reverse complement strand
GTTTTAAATTATTATTATTAAATTTAGGGGCCCCTTTTCGCCTCGTTCACTACCCCAAACCTGCCCCTTCCCTTGGCTTCGGGCTTTTTTACTTGACCTATCCCATTTGGGCATCGACAATATTCGTGAGGGTAATTTTGGGCCCGACTCTTTTTTTATTGCCCCCCGCTTTTGTTTTTTAATTTCAAATTTTTAATTTAAATAAAGAAATTTAATTATATATATAAAATATATAAATATATTTATTTTATTATATTTATATATATATATTATAGATATAATATAAAATTTATGATATTTTATTTTTTTAATTGGTCCTTTTTAAAAATCCTTTTGACAAAACCTTTTCAGGCCCTTTGGGGGGGGTTTCAAGTCCGCCCTAATTTTTTTCCTTTCCCAAAATTTTTCCCGGTTCCGGGACTTTATTAAACAATTTAAAACATTGTTTTTAAAATTTTGACAAATTTTCTTTTATTTAGTTTTTAAAAAAAACTTGACTTCCTTTTTTCCCTTATTTTTGTACGCAAATCGTTACGTGTGGGGAAAAAATTGGCCAGGGGAAAATTTTTCGCCCATTTTTTAAAATTTAATTAAAGAAATTAAATTTATTTTTTTCCCATTCTAGCCCTAAATAACTTAATTCATTTTTTGAGATTTACGAAATTTTTAAAAAAAAAAAAAAAACATGAAAATTTAAAAGCCGACAGATGCTTTTTCTTTAGGAAAAAGGGTCGATAGAGATAACCTAGTGTCGAAATTTCTATTCTCTACCTCCCGCCTGGTTTTTGGGTTCGGGGAATTTCTTAAATAGGGGAAAAGGAAGGCATATTTTGGTTATTGTAGTAGGATGAAGAAAGGTTTAAAATTAAAAATTAATGGCCCCCAAACGGAATCGATTCTCCTACATCGCATTTTTCAGTAACCCCGATTCCACGGCGCGAGGGTTTTCCTCAAGGGCCCAAAAATATTTTAAAATAATTGGAAAAAAATTTTTTTTATTTACCGTTTGGGAAATAAGACGCGCGCAAAAAAAAACCCCGCGCGTCTATATAAAAAGCCCCGGGCCGGGGGTTTCCCGTTACTCGAGATAACAATTTTTAAAAAAAAAAAATAAGCAAAAAAAGGAAACAATAGATGTTTTAATATGGTTTCCCCCTTCCCTTTCCCAGCTAAAAGGGGGAACGCGTAAAGCTATTTTTTTTTGGGTACGTATTTTTAATAGCAAAATTTTTACCTTTTTAATAAAAATTAAGGACAAAATCATATAGGGAAGTATTTTATTAAAAACCCCAACAACTTTTTGCCCGTGACAAAACGTAAATCCGATAAAAATTTGGGCAATAGGGGTTATGGGCAAAATTGCTTAATAAAAATTTTTATAAAATTATAAAAATTATATTATATATAATATATATATATATTATTTTCTGATATTAAAATTGGGGCGCAGTGGCGGTTTTTGGACTGTAATCGGCCCGTTGTGGGTTTCGGGGAAAACCCTAATTTTGTTTTAAATCTGACAAAAAGAAAAAAACGGGCAAGAGCTGCTTTAAAAATTTAAACCAGTAAATGTCTTGTAAGGGGGTTTGGGAAAACCGTGGTCTTAAAAATGGGTTCTTTGCCTCCCCGTTAATGATCCCTTGGGTAAAAGGGGGATGCAGCGTAAAGGGAAAAAAACAATACTATGAAGAACATTCTTTGGGGCCCGGTTTTTGGGGGCTTTTTTTATTTTTGAAAAAAAAAAAAAATCTAAAAAAGGGGTCCCGAAAAAGGGAATGTAAAAAATTTCGAGAGCAAAATACTATGAAAAAAAGGGGCAGTCAAAAAATTTAATGTATTAACGGGTCGTGTGGTCTTTTGTAGTTGAAAGGTATGTATTTTTGGTAATTTGTAGTATGTGTATTTTTAGTAGTCAAAAACCAGAATAGATTTTTTTTAAAAATATTTTTGTTATTTTTCGAATGTTTAATACCAGTATAGGGAATTTAAAAATGCAGCAGGCATTCTCCGCGGCTCGGAAAAACACCTATTCTTAGGGCCCTCGGAAGGGCGGTCAAAGAGCTTTTCGAGAACTCATCCCTACATCTGCCAGTCCATTACCCCCAATTGGGGTTGGGTGGGGGAAAACCCCGGGAACATCGACTCCCTTTTTTCCCGGGAACGGAAAAATTAAAAAAAATCTTCCCCCCCAGGGGGAAAATCGAAAAATAACCGTCGCAAAATATCTGACGGCCCTAAAGGTGGGAAACGGCCCTATAAAATTAATATAAAAAAATAACGGGACAGTTTTTATATATACGTTAATACGGGGTAAAATGCTTTTTTAAGTAAAAAATACCAGAGATGAGGCAGATGACCGCAGAGGTAGTTTAAATTGCAGGGGATTTAAAATTTTTTGGGGTAAATTAGTTTTAATTTGTAACTGGGTGGATTAAATTTTAATTTAAAACAAAAGGGCCGGGGTGAAAATAGTGGTAAAAATATTATATAAAAATTATATATATAGATATATATAAAATTTTAAATATTAATATATAATATATATATGATATATATGGGATATTTAATATTTATATATATATATATATTATATATATATTTTTTAAAATATTTTATATAAATATTATAAAATATATTTTAAAATATATTATGGGTTATTAAAAATATAAAAGATATATATTTTTATATTATTTTTTTGTTTAAAAGAGATAAAAATAAAAATATTAAAAATATATTTTAATGTTTTTAAAAATATTTTAATGTTTTTAGAATGCTTTTAGAGAAAAAGTTTAAAACCAACTCGTTCCGTATTATGGTAAAATGGAGGGTTTAATGGAAAAAAAATCTCGCCAAAAGGACCAAAAAGGGGAAGAAGTGATTCATCCCCAAGCGGGGAACAAAATCAAAAAGAACAAATACGCAAATTAAATCCTAAAAGGGCGGGGGGCGGGAAAATTTCAGTCAAAGGGCCCGAGGTATAAAAATGATTCCCTTGATTGAACCCCCCCCGGGGTCGGTTTAAGCCCCAAAGGGGCCCCCACAGCTCGATGGGGCCCCGGGATGCCCTAAAAGGAAAAATTTAAAGTGCTTAATGGCCGGAACCTCAAGCGCCCCCGGGGGGGCCTAATTAGTAATAAATTACTTTAAACAATGTTAAATTTGAAAAATTAAAAAATCCCCCAAGATTGTTAGCAAACAACATTGTTTTGGACACTCTTAATGGGATAGCCTATTACTTTATAAAAGAAAAAACTTTGGGGAAATCAATAATATTTTTTTAAAAAGCATTAAAAAGAAAAATCGTAAAAACAGTAAAGAAATTTTTTTTTCCGGCTTTTTTCCCGCAAATACATTGTAGGCGGAGTTTCATTTGGCAAAATGCCCCCAAAAACCCCTTTTCCGTTTAAATTCGAGCCGGGGGGGTTTTAAATCCCGTAAAAAACATTTTTGTCTCACCAGAGCGAGGAAAAATAAAAATGCACATTTGGTTTTTAACCCGCGCCCCCATGGCCCCCGCCAAAATTTTTAGTTTTTTTTTTTTAAGTATTTTCTACCCTTTGGGAAATTTTACATTTAAAGGCCCTAAAAATAAAAAAGAAATGGTCCACTTTGGGGGGGGGAATGGAACAAACCTCCATCGGCATATTTTAAAGAAAATCCCCCACCCCCCACCAGAGTGTTTAAAAATTTATAAAACCTACAGAAACGCTTCAAAATAACGATACCCCTTTAATTTTCCAAAAAAAACTGGCTTTAAAGTAAAAATTTAGGATAAAATAAAAATTTAAATACCCCTTAAAAGGATCAATTTTTTGGAATAATTTTGGTTTTGGGTTAAATTGAATTTTTTTATTAAAAAATTTTAAAAACTGGGTGAAAGCCCCTTCCTTTTTCCATTTAAAAACCCGAAAAATAGACACTATTTTTAAAGGGGCCCGGGAACTCAATGCCGTCCTTTTTTCATTTTCAAAAGGAGAATAAAAAAAAATCAAAAAAACAAATATATATTATAATAGAATATATATATAAAATTTTTATAAATATATATATTTTTATAATATATATAATATATATATTATTATATTTTATATATATAAAAATTTATATATAAAATATTTTTAAAATTCATTTCATTTACAGTTTTTTCCCCTCCAAATGCTTCACTTATAACATAAAAAAATTTTCCCTTATTATTAGTAAAAATTTATTGAATATTTAATATTTTATTATTTTTTAACTAAAAAGCCCCACAAATATTATACATAGACGTACTTCATACTCACTCATAATTCTAAAAGCGAAAACGCTATTTTTCGTTCAGTGCGAAAAATTTATGCAAAAAATGTCCACCCACTTTAATAAAATTTTCATAAAAAAATTTTGGGTTTTTAAATGGGTTTCCCAGTTTTTTTTTGTAAAAATTAAACCGGAGGGAAAGGTTTTGACCAATTTTATCTATCGATTCCATATGGAAAACGCTTGTAAAAAAAAAATATTTCTTAAAAATGACCGAAAAGTTATGAAAGTACTGAAGCCATATTATATATATATATATACATGCCATTTTTTTTCTTTTTCATACCTATTTTTCGTTTTCTTTATAAATATCTACTCGAAGGCATTTATTCTTTTTAGTGTAGTTCTTAAGCGACGTTGAGTTCTGAGAAACTCGCCGTACACCGTTAATAAAATCTAATTGGGTAAATATTTTGACATTGTTAGCTTCTATCGACGCGACAAAGGGTCACAGGTTTTCGCTAAAATTACCGAAAAGCTTCAGAGGCGTTTAGGCATGAGTGGGTCTAGGGCGGGTCGCTATTCAGTACAGAATGCCCTCAACGGAAGTAACCGACGAATATTTAACTTTATTCGATTTTGCGTTCATTATTTCGCTCGTTCGTTAGTTTATTCATTTATTCGTCGTTAGTTCATACTTTTTTATTCGAATTTGAGTTATTTTTTCTCTTATTCGATGAGTTGGCCACTTTATTTACGTGTTCGAATCTCTCTACTTTTTCAACCATTTACTCTAATATAGATAAGGCTTATCCATTGGCGTAACTACATACTACACCTTGCAAAAACCAAAAAAAATATCGTAACCATAGCTAATATACGCATTAAATACGTTTTAAGTACTCTAAAATCGCTTCACATGTAGTCGTTTAACATATTTTCTAATAAAGAGAACAATAGCATATAAATCAAGCTTAAACAGTAAAGATATAAATGAGTTAATAATATAACATCAAAATTTAGTCTATTGTGGCTCAATAATTCAGAATCTGACTGGAGGTTGCGGTGGGTAACGGGTTCGATTATCATGAAAAGCGGAGTATTATGTGACACATGGCTACGTTATGTCATAAAGTTTTCTTTGATATCTTGTCTTTTTAATACTACGACACTTCCGCTCTCTTCTTCTCCGCTTTCCGTCTTTTGCTTTATTGCCAGAGCAAAGAAAATTAAAATAATTAATTTTCCTCGAGTGGGAATCGAACTCACTAAACGTCGCGTTTAGAGACAGACGCTGTGCCTCTGCACCACGACGGTCCTCAGATTTATTTTTTATCTCTCTTATTTTTCATTAAATTTTAACCTTTGTATTTACTTTTACTATTACTTAGTCACTACTAGTAATCTAATCTATAAACGATCTCAACTTACACAATAATTTGCTAACAGAAAATAAAAAAAAACTCAAAAAATAACAATCGCTGCCATCATATTTCATTAAAAAACCGTTCAAATAAAAAAAAACGCTCTAACTCATCCATTTCCCGCGTTTTCCCGCGACCGTAGCTCCCAGGTCAGTTGGTCTCGGAACGTCGCGGCGAACGCACGTGTCTATATAAAAGTATAAATAGAAAAAAATCTTCGTTATGCCACAATATGACGCTATTTTCGTTTAAGTGGATTATTAATTGGTGACAGTGTGTGTTGAGAATGTTCTAGTGCAGTGTTAAATTTGGAGGATATTTTATAAAGGTGTGTGGGAATTTTTTTAATATATATATGTATGTATGTATGGCTGTACGTATGCATGTATAGGCTAACTGCAGTGTGACATTGAGAATTTTAGTTTTAATATTTTATATCTATTATATTTAGTATTGAGCTATATATGTTTATATTTAAATTAAGGTTAAATTTTTGAAATATGTTTCTAAATAATATTATTTTTTCGATTATTATTTTATTCAATAAATAAATCACATGAAATTTTAAATATTATACATAATAAATAACAATTAAAATACGATTCATGACTTTATTGAATTAATTAAATAAATTTATTCAGTATAAAACCTATGCTTCAGATATTTTAAATAAAATTCGTCTATTTTATTTGATTATGTTAAGAATAATTTATTCATTTTGTTTTATATAGAATGTATTTTTTTATTTATTCGAGAAATTCCATTAAAATTAACACAAGATCTCGCTAAAGCTCAAACGATTTTGATGAAACTCAGTATCATTTTATTGCAGTCAACTTTTCTAGTTATGGTGCCTACGAGTTTATAGAAATTGTATTGTCAAAAGTGAGAAATTTTACGAATAAAAACCCAAAAATTGTCTTAAAAATATTTTGAAAGTGATAATATTATATTCACTATTAGATAGATTTTTGGACAGTCATAAAATTTATAGACAGACATTTATTTTTAGGATAAATAAAAAAAGGAAAAAAAAAATTTAATTAAATTTAATTTTTAGATTCTGTTACAAAATGATGCATAATAATCTATATATAATATTCTATTAGAGCAAATAACAGCTATGTATGCTCGTATCAAAGTTCTTGGCACTGTCCTCTTCGAACGATACGGGTATGAGTCACACGTAGAATGGAATTAAATTAAATAATTGAGCTAAATCAAGCAAAAGTTTGAGAAACGTCTAACTTTATAATATTAGTGTATTTAAAATTGGTTTCGGAGCCCAATGTGATGTAGAAGACAGTATCTTAATAATAATACATTATTTTAATTTTACCGCTTTAAGACTAAGCGCCGTAGTTAAACACGTAGTGTCTCGTATCTTGGTGAAATACTGAGTGTTTTAACACTAATTAATTTCTCTCTTATATTCAAATGGATAAATTAGTTAATATTAATTACTCAATAATAATTACTTATATGTTATATATTACGTCTTCGGCTTCGAGTTTTGAAACCTCAGTAAATCGTTTAAAAATTACATAATAAAATTCTTACATTTTAAACAAACACATTTAACTATTTCTTTTTAAGTTTTATTTACTAAATTAGAAATATTATAAACCTGAAACGTTATAACTATATATAGGACTTTTTCAGCATTCAAATTTTATACAAATATTCAATATCAAGTTGAAATACAACATAAAAAAATAACCCACTTCAAAATCTGATAAATTAAGTAACTTAATTAATTTCCTAGCTGCGAAATAAGTAAATTCTCGATTCTCTTAAAATACTAAACTGATTTGTATGTGATCCCGGATGAAGAATCTATTTGACTTTAATAAAAAACAAGGCAATACGCGACGTTGAGTTCCGCCACTCAACAAGAAATGCCTCAAAAGGCGAAAGGCCGGGAACGGAGTGTCATAACACTAGGTTAGGTTAGGCTAGGCCATACGCGGGATACAGCGTGAAGCTAATTTAATTTTAAAAAACGTCAATTTTATTATGATTGCCAGTTTCTGAGAAATTTGTGAACACAAACATGCACTTACGGATATACACACTACTCTCATATACAAGTTAAATCGATACCCACCATTTTTGAAATTAGTTAAAAATGTCAAAGAAAAATCACAGTCTGTCACCAAGAAACAAGTCTACGTCCGCTAAAACCATAAACTAACAAACGATTATAATAACAAAAGACAAAGTGAAGTTGAGTGAATATTTTAAAAATTACTCAATAGAGCGAGGTACTACGTAATGATGGAGCATTGAAAGGAATCTGTATTCTTATATATATATATATATATATATATATATATATATATATATATATATATATATATATTATATATATATATATATATATATATAATATATATATATATATATATATATATATATATATATATATATATATATATATATATATATATATATATATATATATATATATATATTATATATATATATATATATATATATATATATATATATATATATATATATATTGTGTTTTTAACATCGAAATGTCACTGCCAATGCCTATATTTTGTTAGTGTTTAATGGTAATTAAGTGAAGAAGATTGCTTTTTTAATAGAGAATTTATAGAGTTTTCATAGTATGCCAATTTTTTTCTAAATTTGAGCTTCAAATCGTTCTATACCTAAAAAAACGACTAAGTCAGCTTACTACAAAGAGATTTTCTTTTTACTTTATACTAGTTTATTCATCTTATTGTAAATCTCCAATGTTCTCGAACGTATTTGTTCCTTGTACGAGCATGTTAGGCACAATATCCAATTCTCCATTCCAATTCGCTTAACACATTTTTGTTTTACTTTTAATATACACCAACATTTTTAGCTAGTCTCGACAAATCAATTGAATACTATTAACGAGATGTAAACATCTCTTTATTATTATTCAATATATATTATTATAGCTTACAGCTATATATAGATTATTAATAATTGATTCATTAAACGCAATGTGACAGGTTATGTTGTAAACGTGTTGGTTGTGACTTTCATCCACTTTAGGAATTAAAAAAAATCTCCTTTCTCTGTTTGGTAAGACCAAAGCGGCGTAGAGCTACGCCACCTAACACGCAATATATCGAAATCGGACGGAAAGCGGTGAGCGGAATATTTAAGCACTACATTCTATTTACATACCTACCCTACTATACGCTGGATACAGCGAGAGAATGAGAGAAAATATTGTTTATATCTAACAATGAGAGGTAACTAGAGAGATTATATAAAATATTCTAACAAAAGGTTAGATTTTTTTTTAATACCTTTTGATATTTTGATAATGTAATCAATCATTAGGAACCATGTCTATTATGATATATATATATATATATATATATATATATATATATATATATATATATATATATATATATATATATATATATATATATATATATATATATATATATATATATATATATATATATATATATATATATATATATATATATATATATATATATATATATAGATATATATATACATATATTATATTTTAAATTTAGCGCCTCTTCTTTTAATAGATAAGTGAAAGAAATCCTTTCCAACTCAATGGCTTATTAAATCCCGGTCATATCGTTGTTAGTTGAAATTTTCTAATTAATTCCTTGGAATTAACGATTTGTATTGGATAATATTTTCTATACTATTAGAAAATAGTATAAATATAAATAGGTAGAGACAGAGATTGAGATAGAGATAAATAAAGGTAGAATAAGGAGACGGAAAATATTTTTCACGTTTAGAGTGTGAACTCTATCCCGTAAACGTGTTAAGACACTGCCTTCTTCACGTTCCGCCTAAATTCTACACATTTGACACGGCAGAGCTAAACGTGCTTTAAGAGGAGTGAATCCATCCATATTTAAATTTAACCAGTTCATTATTATACAATATGTTATATATATATATATATATATATATATATATATATATATATATATATATATATATATATATATATATATATATATATATATTAGCACAATTAATGATAATTTTATTAATTACTTTCAATCGTTACTTAAATTTTCTCTTAAATCAAAATTAATTTTGGAATAATAATGAATTATTTTAACATGAATAATACTGATAAGAATTGGCTTTATAGTAATATAATATGATAGATGTTTTAAGTCATCACATATTGTGACGTAAGTGGAGAAAATTCGTGATAAATCATTATATGTCGCCATTTTCGTTTAGACAGGCGTTGTATAGTAACTGGCAGTACATTACTTTAATTATTAGTTTAATTTTATTAATATTCTCAATGCACTATAGAGAAACGATTCGTTCCTTTTGTAAGGGGACATTTACTTTTTTATAATTGGTTTATAATGTTGCCTTAGTACATAATTTACAACTGAACTCATATGAGTATAAATATATTTTCTATACTATATTGTTCGATTCAGTTGCCAACTTGACTATATTAATATAATACAAAATAACATAAATTATTTTATTTATTTATTTTTCAATCGCGGACCAGCGTGCGTTGCGTCATGCCGGTCCTCAACAGTCTGTCTGTAAACGAGACGGTTTGTGGGTTCGATACCCACTTGACGTAGTATAAATTACTTTCATTTTCTTCGCTCTGGAAACAAGGCGTGGCGTTGAGTTCCGCCACTCAAACGGAATGCCTCGAAAGACGGAAAGCGGAGAACGGAGTGTTACACTAGGTTCCTTAAGCTTACGGTTACCTCTGCCTAACCTGCTATGCGCCGGATACAGCTGAAAGCTAAACATACATAAATAAATATACGGACAGTACTGATTTATATATATAGATATATATATATATATATATATATATATATATATATATATATATATATATATATATATATATATATATATATATATATATATATATATATATATATATACATATATATACACTCGTATATCAAAATCATGTGTAATATAAACTATATCCTGTGGTGCTGTCAGAGATTACTTATGTCATCAACTTTATAAATCTTATTGATATATTTTTGTTCTTTGATTTTACATTTAGTGTTCCAGACACACCGCGCCATTCTCCAATTTCCAAAATTCGAAATATTGTTTGTTGTGTAACAGAACTAAATTCCTTACATTATGTGCTAAAACGGAGAAACGAGTGTCTAACGGAGAGAGAGTGACGAGAAAACAATAATCATTATAACGGCATTCGCCATAATTGTCTCAAATAATAAATACAATAGAAAATCAAAAGCAAAACTTCATTGAAATTGTTAATGTTTCTGGCTTGAGTTACATTGTACGCCATTCCACGTTATTCATTAAACAAGTGAAATTTCCACTACACAGAGTAATTATAAGTAAAACCGTGTACATTTAAACAAGCTACCGTCATTTCCAATTAAGATTATTTTATTTTCTTGAAGACTTTAGCTTTAGCTCCACGTTTCTAAACGTCAGCCTCATATTAAAGTTTCAGACGTGTTTCCGTGCAATCTGTTCCTACCGCGACTCGACTTGGTGCATTTCGCTGTTTCGTTATTGCGAGAATTTAGCAACAACTTTAAAGTATTCTATCTAATAATGGTATCTAGTTGGGGTATTTTTGAAAATCAACTTGTCATATATCTTGCCTAGTAATATTTTGTTTAAAGTGATACGTTTTTAATGGTCAATAGTGTTTTTATGGGCCTTACGGGATTATCAGAAAGTTCTTGCAAGATGAAACACAGCGTCGTTCAATGCATAATGTATAGATTTCGGGAGGAAAATAAAGAACGGAGTGACTTAACACTAAGTTAACACTACCAATGCAGGTTAAGGAGTGAAGTTGAAGAAATCGTTATAAATGAATTCGAAAACTTACCTGACGGCTAGAAAGATGGACTTTACCTGCGACTGCTCTTTAAAATATATGCACCAAAAATATCAGTTTGACATTAGATGTAAGATGACGTATGTAACAGGATTTGAGCTCATCCATCTAGGATCATCTTTTCCGTTCTGCGGACAGAATTTGTTCGGAATTTTGAAATAAATAGTAGGTTTCTTTTTTCCAGATCCTAACCAATGTTATAATATTAATTTTTATAACATTTGTTACAAGATTCTGGATTATGATAGGTGTTGACAAAACCTAATACCACTCACTTGATATATATTAAAATTTTCAATATCGACATCAACACAATCAAGCTGATTTGAACCCATTACCTCCACGATCAATCTATCAAACACACGTTTGTCAAAAAAAGTAATAATTTTAATCCAATAATACTTTGAGAATATTTTTTCCTTATTTGCTATTGGAATGAAAATAACAAATTGATCACATTTTCATTGGATCAAGGTATTAGCGGAACGGAAATGTGAACCGGAAGGAGAGGTTACTGTCATAACGGTTCGAAATAAAAGAGCTCATTTGCAGCTTAAGTTTTTTTTCGTATCAACAATTGACATTGACATAGGCAGAGAGAATTTACTGTCAAAACTCTCCGTTCTCGTATTTTTATGAATTTTAAAGTGTTAATGTGTGCGTGTTTAAGTGTTAGTGTTTAGTGTGTGTTGTTGTCCCACAAAGGATAGAAATATACTTAAAGATAAGATATACATATTTGAACGCAGCGGTATTTCAGCGGTTCGAATCTCGCTGTGTTCAAATTTTTATACGTTTTGTTTAAGTGCTACGTTACCAAAGCAGAGAAATGAGATTGATTCTTCCAGGTTTGGATGGAACCCATTAACTACAGCGTTTGTAGTCAGAAAATTTCTTCATATGTATGTATTTATTATTTTATTTTCTAGTTTTGTCTATTTTTTTCTATTTATCTATCTATCTATTTTTTTATTATTGAAGATGGACTTGTTATGTTATTTCTATAATTATATACTTAGTTATTTAACATTTAGAAGCCAAGTTATTTAACATTTAAGCCGAAAAACTAATTTAAATTTCATTTTCATTACACATTCTTAAAAGCCTCTATTAAATCATACCTAGTACCCTTATCTTGTTGTTCTATAATATACTTAAAATTCGAGATTCAGCTTTCAAAGAATATCTTATAAAGACTTGGTTAAATAATCCCTCGGGATATCGAATTTTCTGGCCTAGTAGTAATAATTTTGTTTATTAAAAAGATGGCTCTACGAAATTGTATAGTTTTTAAAATGTATTTATTTTGTGTATTCTCTTACATATAATGGATATTTTGTATTTTATAATAGAAATAGAAAGAAGACTACTCGTGGCGCAGTAGGGTAGTGTTTGAAAAGTGTCGTGGGTTATATATATATATATATATATATATATATATATATATATATATATATATATATATATATATATATATATATATATATATATATATATATATATATATATATATATATATATATATATATATATATATATATATATATATATATATATATATATATATATAATATATATATATATATATATATATATATATATATATATATATATATATAGGATAATTATTTATTATTTTATATATTTATTTTATTATTTAGATTAGATTTTGGCGACATTGCACGCTGAGTGGCGGAACTCAACGACCCTTTTGTCTTTTTATCAGAGCGAGGCAATGAAAATAATTCACTCTCCCTAGAGGAAATCGAACCCGCAACCGTCAGAACAGACAGACACTGTACAACTGCGCCACGCCCCCTAGTGATGTAACAATGTAAATACTAACGACTTTTCTATCCAATTAATCGTTTACGCTAATAGATATTAATTTACTCTTTTTCCAATAGAAACAACAATTTTTTCAGCGTTCACAACAAATTTTCAAACCCATTAAAACTATTGGCGCTGTAACGTAAAATCAATTTAAAAGTTTCAGCTTTTAAGTTCATATGAACTATAATGGCATAGGATATTTCATTTTTATTTTATTTTTATTATTGAACGGGTGAAATAATTGCTTCATTCACACTATAAAAGTAAGTAGGGTATTTTTTTTGTGATGCCATTGTCATTTTAGACATAAGCTCATTTTTTTCCTTTTTTTTCTGTTTCACGCATAGAAGACATATATGCAGGTGATAACTAGAGTCGCTAGCGTTTGTTTTGGTTGACACACGTGTTAGTGAGAGTTTCTTATTTTAGTGTTAATTCTTTTTATTGTTCTATAGTGGAGATATTTTAAAGTTTTAAAAGGTCCCTTTTTAACAAGGTGGTTGGTTGTAGCAAGTGTTGGTTTCGTTAATAACGGTATATTAAGTAGTATAAATAAGGTAAGGTTAGTTTTTTGTATTTTCGTATTTTATAATGGATGGTGATCCTCCTCCTGAACCTCCTGATACCGGAGGTGGTAAAGTTGATGGTCAAGCGATGTCAAGAAAGAGGCAAGGGGATGATTCACCATTAATTAATGATTTTGCTGCAAAAAAAACAATTATAAATCCATCTACTGAGACACCCTCTATTCAAAATTTATATGTCCACCCGTCCCTCTCCGATGGTCCTAAATCCTATATTGATACTGATAAAGGCCCTTTCATTGTATATGTGTCCAGGGAAGTTCCTGACCCAGCTGCTGGTACCTCAATTAGAGCGATTAAGTTTGGTCAATTTTTACACAAAAACAAAATAAATTGTATCACCAAGGATGGTGTTAAGAACGTTGGCCGTAATAAGATCAGCGTTCAATTCTCAAATGCTGCTGCAGCGAATTCATTTGTGACCAACCCAATAATAAGTCTATGTAAGTATGTTGCAGTAATACCTACATTTGTTATTACCCGCATGGGTATAATTAGAGAGGTGCCAGTTGACTTCTCGTTAGACGAGCTTGTGGAGTCTTTGGTTTTTCCCTCAGGTTATGGTCAAGTACTGAAAGCGCGAAGACTTAACAGAAAGAGTGTGAGTGAGGGGGTGACTACATGGATCCCGACCCATTCGGTTGTAGTTACTTTCCGAGGCCAAGAGTTGCCTGATAGGGTCTTTTCGTCTCATTCCTCTCGTCCCGTCGAACCTGACAAATTCCCTCCTATCCAATGTCTTAATTGTTGCCGTTTTGGACATATTAAATCACAATGCAGATCTCAGCCAAGGTGTTACAGGTGTGCCCAGTCTCATTCTGGTGATGCATGTGACACAGCCAAGGAGAACTCAAATTGTTTGTACTGTAGCAGTAAGCACTTTGCCACAGATAAGGACTGTCCTGAGTATGCAAGACAACAATCCATTAAAATTGTTATGTCTCAAGAGTGTATCTCATACATTGAAGCATCCTCTCGTTTCCCTTCTGCCCAACGTTCCTATGCAAATATTGCTAAGGAAATGTTCTCCCCTCAAATTTCCACTTCTCCTAGATACCAACAATCCAGAGTAACTCATAACCCAACAACTCCTACCAAATCCTATCGCACAACTGTATTGCAATCTCCCCGTCCCCGCGCTCCTCTTGCTAAAGGTTTTGATAGACAGGCTCACCAAGCTTTGATTGGTAATTGTCCCTCTTCCCTTCCTAATGGTCACGCTCTCAATCAAGGTGTTGATAATCCAACAGTTGGTAGAAAAGATCTGTTAGTGGCTCTAACAGAAACTCTTGTGAGTATTATATCCACCTGTGATGAACTTCCTTTACCGTCCAACGTTGCCCAAAACCTATTAACAATATTTAAAATCCTCAATAATGGCTCCACTGACCTTCCTGCAGTGGAATAGTAGTAGTATTCGTGCTAAAAAGCATGAATTACTGCATATTGTTTCCCTGCACAATCCTGTCATTGTTGCCCTCTCGGAAACATGGTTGGTGCCAGACTCCCCGTTCAGGGTGTCAGGTTTCGCCTGTTTGAGGGAGGACAGGAGTGACGGGTATGGAGGTAGTGCTATCCTTATCCAGCACTCCTCTCCTTATTCTCGCATTCCTCTCCCTTCTCACAGTCAACAGATTAATGCTGTTGCTGTGAGGGCCTTTAATATCTCCTTCCTTTCTGTATATATTCCTCATCCTTCCTCTTCCCTTTTCCTTGAGCTTAAGTCTATCATTTCTTCGCTTCCTACTCCAGTGCTGGTCCTGGGTGATTTTAACACTCATCACACTCTGTGGGGGTGTTATTACTGTGATGGATTCTCGCCTTTGTTGTGGACTTGATTGACGATGTAGATCTCTGCATCCTTAATGATGGTTCACCGACTCGTAGGGTTAATCCTAATCAGAATCCTAGGACTGCTGTTGACCTTTCCTTGTCTTCTCCATCTCTTGCTTCCCTTCTATCATGGTCTGTTCTTCCTTCCTCCCATGGTAGTGATCACTTCCCAATTCTTTTATCCTTAAATAATAGATACCCTCATATTAATAATCCTCATCCGCTCCTTAAGTTCAATTTAAAAAAAGCTAATGGTCTGAGTATGCTGACTCGGTGGATTTCATGTTAAATGATCTTCCTGAGTCTGTTGATTATGAGAATGTCACTTTTTGTTATGATCGGTTTGTTTCTGCCATTTTATCTGCAGCTGACTTACATATCCCCAAAAAACTCTCCATTCAGAATCGGGTGCCTTCCAATCCCTGGTGGGATCAGGAATGCTCTGATTCTGTCGATCGGCGAGTATCTGCCGAGGTGTCGTACGCAGCCTGTATGACAATGGAGAAGTATATGGATTACAGACGCAATGATGCAAATTTAGGAAATTAATTTGGAAAAAGAAAAAACTTGGTTGGGTCAACTTCTGCGAGTCCCTTAATCCTCGTACCTCTTCCTTCATTGTATGGACTAATGTTAAGAGATTTCGTAGGTCTCTTAATAATGTCCCTAGTCCAAATTCCAACAATCCATCGCTATGGCTTAACAATTTTGCTGACAAATTGGCCCCACCTTTTGTACCGCCGTTTGATTTATCCCCAACCATGCCGATTGAATCTTCAGAGGAAATGGATGCCCCCTTTTCCTTTGAGGAACTCAAAAGCATCTTAGCGGATTTAAAAGACACTAGTCCTGGAGAAGACGGTGTCCCTTATTCTTTCATAGTGAGGTTAAACGAGAAATCTAAGCTTTACTTCTTAGATTTAATAAATAAAATTTTTCAATCTGGCAATATTCCTGATGCATGGAAATCCCAAATTGTTATCCCTATCCTTAAACCAGGGAAATGTTCCTCTGACCCTTCTTCCTACAGACCCATTGCCCTTGCATCAACGCTATCAAAAACTGCTGAGCGACTATTAAAAAACCGTTTGGAATGGATAGTGGAAAGCAGAAATATCTTAGCTCCCTCTCAGTTTGGATTTAGAAAGGGGCTATGCACTGCAGATAGTCTCAGCATTTTAACTACAGACATTCGACGATCTTTTGCCAAAGGAGAGTATTTAGTGGGTGTTTTTTTAGATGTTGCATCTGCATATGACAATGTACTTCTTCCGGTACTCAGGCAGAAATTGCATAAGCTGAGTATTCCGCCGAGGTTGGCCAGTTTCATATGTAATTTGCTAACCGATCGAACGGTATCTGTTAAACATCCGCTTCTTACTGTTTCCCCAGACATGTCTGGAAAGGACTTCCTCAGGGTTCAGCTCTTAGTCCTCTGTTGTATAACATCTACACACATGACCTCGAATTGTCTGTTAGTAGTTTTTGTAACATCCTTCAGTACGCTGACGACATCGTCCTCTATTACAGCTCAAATTCTGTGGAGGACATAACTTACCGCCTTAATACTGCTTTGCACTATCTTATCCAGTGGTTGACTGATCATGGCCTTACATTGTCCATTGATAAGTGCCAGATAGTAGTATTTACAAAAAAAAGGAGTACCCCTAATTTCATATTGAACATAATGGTATTCCCATCCAAGTAGCGGAGAATGTAAAATTTTTAGGCATTATACTTGATAAGCGACTGAACGGAATTGCTCACGCTGAATATCTCAGCAGAAAATGTGAAAAGGGCATTAATGCTTTAAGAGCGGTGTCCGGTGTGTGGTGGGGTGCACATCCTTATACTCAAAAACTCCTGTACGGTGCCCTTATCCGCAGTCATATGGATTATGCTTATATGTTCTGGACCCCTTTAATAAAGTAGCCACAGAAAAGCTTAATCGGATTCAGTACAAATGCCTACGCATAATTCTAGGGGCAATGAAGTCTACTCCCACTAATGCACTCCAAGTGGAGTGTGTTGATCCTCCTCTTCCTATCCGCAGACAATTCCTTGCAGACCGATTTGTGGGTAAAATGTTACAACTTTCTTCCCATCCTTTATGGTCTAAGTTAACTGAGTTAGCTGACCTACTCCCCCGTGATAAACCATTACCATACCTGCTACACAGTTTCCTGAAGTTCACTAATTTACCTCATCCCTTGTTACGCCTCCCTTCTAATCCATTGTTTTGTACACCGTACAAAGCATTGGTCTATCATCCCTCCATCATAACAGACCTTGGCTTTACCAAGGGAGATCCAGGCACCATCACAAAATTCCAAAAGGCTGTAAATGAAAATTGGTTTAAACATCTCCATATCTTTACTGAGCATCAAAGCTTTCTAAAGAAAGCTGTGTTGGTGCAGCTTGCTGGATACCTAAATTCAAAATTATCTTACAATTTAAGTGCCCTCCCGAATCATCAGTGTTTACAGGCGAGGCTGTGCTTTGTTAGAAGCAATCCTGTTCACGCTCTCCCACAACGTAAAACAGACAGTTATATTTACTGACTCTCTTAGCTGCTTAATGGCTATTAAGGGCAACCCGTTTCATGGTAAATTGAGATCTTCAATTGTTTTAAGGATTCGTGAAGAATTATTCTCATGTCATCTAAAGGGTTTGGAGGTCACTCTTGTATGGATTCCAGGTCACTCTGGAATTAGTGGGAATGAATCTGCAGACTCGTGCGCAAAATTAGCGATCCAGTGTGGTACTCTGGATCACTTTTCTAATTCGGCTCAGGATCTGTTGTCTCTTGCAGCCACTCACTTGGACAAGTCTTGGTCTGAATACTGGGACTTATCTAAATCTCACAAGGGTAAATATTATGCATTTCTCCAGCCGGATATACCAAAGCGTCCTTGGTTCTTCTATCAAAGATTTACTGAACGGAGGGTTATATCTACAATTTGTCGCTTACGTCTTGGACATGCATGTACACCTGTGCATCTGGCTAAGATCAGGGTCAGGGACCACTCATTGTGTGAATGTGGCTTGGACGACGGTTCCCTTTCCCATATCCTTTTCTCTTGCCCTAAATTAATCCGTCCCTTATACGATGCCCTTCCTCTCAAAGTCCCCCGTCCCCTTAATGTTCAGTGTTTGTTGATGTTTGTGTTTAGTCCTTTGTGTAAATTTTATGTAAATATATTAAATATAATAATATTAAAGTATAAGCTAACACTTATGTAAAATATTATTTATTACTAACCTTATTTGTTATCTGTTCATATTGTAGATATCTGTTAATTTTGTTATAGGTGAAGGATTTAAACTGGATCTCTTTAAAACATGCATTCTTCTATAGTGTAATATTAGCTCTTTTTTACCGTACACTCTCTTTTGTGTGTTCTCCATTCAACGTGACATTGGCGAAGTGATTTGTGCTCCACTGGC
The DNA here is from genome assembly GCA_037127375.1 of Dione juno. Lineage (NCBI taxonomy): Eukaryota > Metazoa > Arthropoda > Insecta > Lepidoptera > Nymphalidae > Dione > Dione juno. Next base: position 2,862 of record JAXRJS010000194.1, on the reverse strand, counting down.
ACGCTCGAAACGCCATATATAAAGACAACAACAACGAAGACATATATGAGGGTAACAGAAAGCCTAGTGTCGAGACACTCCACATATTCCGCCGGATTGTCATAATAGAATATCAAAATTAATTTAATTTACTTACGACTGACTCCCTCATCACTTTGTTTTTTTTATGATAGTTAAGCTCTAAAATTAATTGAAATAAAGAAAAGTTCATATTTTAGAGGTTTTTTTTTATTTTTTTGGTATTGGAGTTTCGAACGCTTTACATTAGTGCTGTGCAAATGGCTATCGATTTCTAGAAACGTTTGAGTGGAATTGAGATATGTAGGTAATGTATCTTACAATCACTTAACATGCAAATGCACATGTACATGTGCACACTTATTTTTTTTCTAGTTTTTTAGTATTTTTTCATTATATGAGTGGAATTTTCCAAATTTTCTGTGAATAACATAAAATAACCGAGTGTTATTTAATTATGTACCCATTTTAAGGCGTTTTTAGGGAAGTACTCCTTCCAAGTATTTTCGCCTCCTTTTTCAGCTTCTGGTGACGTTGAGTTAAAGTAAATATCATTAAATTAAAAAAATAAAAATTAAATTACCTTCACGCTGTATCCCGCATATGGCAGGATACTCAAGACACTTCGTTCTCCGCTTTCCGCCTTTTGAGGCATTGCGTTTTGAGTGGCGGAACTTAACGCCGCACTTTGCCTTGTTACAAGAGCGAAGATAATGAAAATAATTCATTCTCCCCGAGTGAGAATCGAACCCACAAACCGTCGAGCTTACAGGCAGAAGCATTGCCAGGACGCCACGACGGTCCTCGTAAATCCTAAATATACCTAACATAGTAAATCTATTTGTATTTAAAATAATAGTATTTAATAAATTTTTGCTGCATTACAATAGTGTCATTTTGATGCCTAGAACACCGAATAAATGCAAAACGTGTGAAGCGTTACGGTTGAACGCCTCTACGGACGCTTTCAAGTGAATACTGATGTTAGTACCCATAGTGACTGAAACTAAATATCTATTGAAAATAGATAATGTCTTTGATTCGATACAAAATTGATGTAATTTTATTAGAATATTGATAGAAAAATGTTTTATTAATACATTATTTTAAATGTTTTTGAAAATGACAAAAATATTAAAATCTGTTAGAAAAACATATAAATTTCAACGTAGCGGGATTTGAACCCGCGCCTCTTCGAAAATCCCAAAGCGCTCTGAATGCTCAACCATAATACGTTCTCATCAAGCTACGTCGAAATTCTTATATGTTTATCACAACTTATTTATGTTAAAATAAACTACTTTTCTTTCCTTAGTATAGAATAACACATTAAAGGAAAAAAAAAATTCTAAAAAAATCTAGATTTAAGAAACATCTACTTCATGCAAAATAAGAAAAATACCGTTTAACCCATAATATTTGCAACTGTGATACCAACAGCAATATTATGACCATCATCACCATCAGCTTTTCTTCATTCACTGTCGGATAGATGCTTCTCCAATGGAATGCCATTAACTTCGATCTTCAGGTCTTCATTGCACTGCCAACTATTACGTGTAAACTCTCGTAGCCAGCTCGTAGGCGTAAACTACACTTCAAGGCTCTGTCTTTATTCCAGAACGAAGGTAAGAACTGATAAGTTCTTCTATATATATGATCAGCTTTGTTCTATAATTCACTACAGCTCCTGTCTTATTGCCAATTAATCATAATCTTAAATTATATATTATTTCATAATTCATTACATTTTAATTCTTTAAGTGAACTTTATAACTTGACAAATTATAAGTGGTAAAGAGAGATAAGGTTGACTTCGATTGACCTTCGAAAACACCGTGTCAAAGATACTGGAGGAAGGTCATGTAAAAAGCACGAGGATCCCTCGGAGGGTAGGTATGAAGAGGTTAATGATAGTGGACAAGGCGAAAAAGATATTTGGGGACAGCAAGTATGCAGCATTTGGGGCTTTCTTATCTCTGGCTACTCCGCTACTATCGTGACGCTAAAACAAAGAAAAATTTAAACTTGAATCCATTACCATTGTCTACGTCTTTTAATCTGTGCCACAACAGTGTTAATTGATATTTAATTACTTTTTTTTATTTTCTATTTATTTTAATTCCCAATAAAACAAACATTAACACAATTGTGATTTAATAAATCACCATTATCTCTAAGCGTAGACCAGTGCTGACACAAAAGAAAGCTTATCTTTAAGTAGGTTGAAGTATTAAGATCTTAAAGGACCTGGGCATTAGCACATTTTTAGCTTCACCGTAGAGAATGTTTCACATTTCTCTACTGTGGACTATGTGGTAGAAGTTAATAATGACATCTTACATAGTAATTGACTACTCATATTTATTTTAATAATATCTTATTTTAATATTTACTTAATGAGATCTTTAATTTTCGCAACTTTCACACATTTAAATGAACGAAGTGGAACGGATTGATCGATGTATATTGATTTTGACATTTATTTGGAAACCCGACGTCTCGAACACTTTGCAGTAGTCCCGTAGTTACAGGTAGACTGAGGTGGCATTCGTATGTCAGTTCAGCAATTATAATATTAAATATATATTTATATTTCTCTACTGGGTATCCTTTGTCCACTTTAATCAATATATTTATAACCGTGCCACTTACCACCAGGCTAAAATTTTTGGTTACGCTTGGCTTGTTTTTTTTTTTACTGTTACGCTATCGCTACCGAATATAGCAAGGTAAGCAGAGGAATCTCAGTGTCCATACGCTCGGTTTCCCACATTTCACTTAATTTCTTTCTCTGGACTGGGCTGGAGTGGACTGGAAGTCACCACCACTTTTTTTTATTAC
>JAXRJS010000193.1:0-22327 GCA_037127375.1 Dione juno | reverse complement strand
TCCCCCCCTGCCCCCAAAACCCCCTTTTTTCTTCCAAATAAACGTGAAAATGAAGCAGTGGAACAATGCATAGCAAAGTTTTGAATACTGAGTCGTATCTGTGTATGTAGAGTAACAAACTAATAGAACGTACAACTATATATATATATATATATATATATAGTTATTATATATATATATATATATATATATATATATATATATATTATATATATATATATAATATACATATGTATAATTTATCACACAATAAATAAAAATAAATAATATTGGTTTAAACTTTCTATTCCACCACTCCACATGCAATGTCTCAAATATCGGACGGTGTTTGGGAAACGGAGGGTCTTAACACCAAATCCATCTCTGTCTACGCGGGACAATGCTATATCTGGGAAATAGCATGCTTTTTTTAAATATATTATTTTAAATTAAATTAAATTACTTTCACGCTGTATCCCGCACTTGGCAGGGTAGGCTAGAGGGAGGGATAGGGGGATCCGTAGGAATCTAGTGTTAGACACTCCGTTCTCCGCTTCATATATTATTTATTGACACAATTTCATAATTATAGATTCATAGCTCTGTGGCCGGTAGATTAGTGCCACGTTTCATATCCGTCGCGATAACAACGCCATCTGTTATATCGCACGTATTGGTGTACTGACGGATTGGCCTCTTTACTCTTGCGACATGTTAATATGCATTTTGAACTTTATGCCAAGGTGATAGAGTTGACTATGGTGTGGCAGAATCATATTCGCACGTCAAATTAATTTTATTTCCTCAATAATGTTGTTTGATGGTGGAAAGCATGTGGAACATTTTTTTTTTGTAAATATTTTGTAAGCTAATGTAGGGTGTCGAAATATCAATGAGGGTTAGAAGTTAATTAAGTATATATATATATAGATATATATATATATATATATATATATATAATATATATATATAATATATATATATATATATACATATATATATTATATAATATATATATATATATTATATATAATATAGATATATATATATATATATATATATATATATTCTCATCGAAATTCGAAAAGTGTAAACGTTTAAGCTAGTACTCGAAAAACAAAATCATAACAAATGTTTAAGAATCGTAAAAATCTAAATTAGTTCTTTTAACTTTGACATTTTGACTTTGACATTTATGTTTATATAGAAGAATAGCAGGAAATAGATAGGAGAGAAACTGGAAGAACGTAACGCAAAAAGGCTTCCCTCAATGATACACGAGTATATATATAGGTCAATGCCAGTGGACGAGGCGAACGAGGTATACAGGGATTATTATAATACCATCTTATCTAACAATACCAGGACAGCAATCATCTTTGCATAGACTACCTACCTACCTACCTACCTACCTACCTACCTACCTAACTAACCTAGCTTATTTGATGCACTATTTACAAGTTCTTTTAGACTGTACATAATATGTTTGTCTTCTATCATACCTTACATATGTTTTGTGCTGTGACATTATTTTGTTATGAATTTTTTTTTTTTTTTTTTTTTTTTTTTTTTAGTTTCAGAATATTGACTAATTAATTAAAATTTTTTTTAATTAAAAAGAAAACATCATAATAAATATGAAGCATATCAATTAATTAAACATCTTTGATGGGATAGTCAAGTAATTGAATAAAGACTCAACTCCTGGATTTAAAAAAAGCTATGTATGTTACGGAATAACAATGCATTTATCACAAATGCAAAATATCTGGTACTTTAAATTAATACGAAAATAGAATATGTCCAATGGAACATAATAATACTACGGACACTACGCTGTTATATTCTATTCTATGATTATATCCGATCTTTTTTTTTCTTTTTTGTCTTTTACATACAAAAATGTTTTTAAATAATACTGGCGGCCCGTTGTCGGATTTGCCCGCTTGTAGATCGCTGATTGCGTGCGCTATATATATATATATATATATATATATATATATATATATATATATATATATATATATATATATATATATATATATATATATATATATGTATATATATATATATATATAACATATATATCTTTTGATTTTTTCCTTTCACTGTACTTCTGAAAATGTATATGTTATATAAATGTAAACTATCAGTCTATGTGGGCGGAAGGTAATCGCGCGCGTTAGACTTTGTTTTCTCGTGTCTTGGCTTTGTTGGTATCCAAGTGGTGCGGGTTCGAGTCCCGCTGTGTTTAAATGTATATGCATAATTTCTCTAAATTTATTTTTCTTAGTGTACAAAATATCATTATTATATTTTTTTCTTCAGTCTGTTTCCCGCACATGGCGGGGTAGGCAGAGGAAACCGTAGGAACCTAGTGTTAAGACACTCCGTCCCCGCTTTCTGCCTTTCGAAACACTGCGTGTTGAGTGGCGGAACTCAACGCCGCTCTTCTCTTTGTTACCAAAGCGGAGAAAATCAAAACTATTAATTCTCCTCTCTGTGCCTCTGCCCCACGACGGTCCTCATTTTAATACATTTATTTACAAAATCAATGTAGATAATGAATTACCTTAAAAAGCTTAATTTTACACGTCTTTATATAATTAATCTGTATTAATCCCAAAAATACTAAACGCCAATAAAAGTTATTAGATAAAAAAAACCCATATAAACAAAAAATCCCTCCCGTATAGAGAGGATATACTAAAAATCCACTGATTCTATTATGGCTGAAAGGATAAAAATGTAATTAAATTTGTGTGTTATTAGGAAGTTCCTTGAAAAATTGTCATCGTTATTTTTGACAACATGTGGATCCTGACTTCTTTTAGAAATATTATTAAATTTAAAAATAGGTTGACGCTGTATCTCGCATATAAACAGAGAGAACTCTAGCAGGATGGAGAGAGGAAACCTACTCGTAGTGTTAAGACACTCCATTCTCCGCGCAAGTGGCAGAACTTAGCGTAACAAGTCTTATTGTCAGAGGACACACAAAGCGGGAGTCGAACCCACAATCGCTGCATCAGCTACACTTTGTGTCACTGCGCCAGAACGGCCTCATATTACTTAGTGTGTGTTTTAAAATACCTATTTTTTATATTTACGAGTACTCACCTAGCATAGTTTGTGTAGAAGATGGATAGGATCTAGTGTTATTTGTATGTGTATACTTGAATATCGTAACTGCTGTGGCCTATATATATATATATATATATATATATATATATATATATATATATATATATATATATATATATATATATATATATATATATATATATATATATATATATATATATATATATATCTTCTTCTTCCTGGCATTAGTCCCGGCTTTTGCCAGGGTCTGCCTTCCAACTAAGACCAATCGGTCCATATGAGTGGCGAAGTGGTTTTTTGTGGAGCGATTGCCATCTGACCTCCAAACCCATTACTGGGAGAAACCAAGAAAGGACAGGGAATAAGAGGCAGAAAGACTTGGAATATAGGGGAGGGACACCACTTACATGGATTGGATCGGGTTATGAAAGTGGTGGCTCGAGGTCCCGGGGTCGCGTACCCGTATGCCGGAAACCAAATATCGGACAGATAATTGGCTTAGACACCCTCTGAGATACCAACGCCACGCGGTGTTCCCAGGCGGTCACCCATCCAAGTACTGAACGCGCCCGACGTTGCTTAACTTCGGTGATCGGACGAGAACCGGTGTGTTCAACGTGGTATGGGCGTATATATATATATATATATATATATATATATATATATATATATATATATATATATATATATATATATAATATATATATATATATATATATATATATATATATATATATATATATATATATATATATATATATATATATATATATATATATATATATATATATATATATATATATATATATATAATATATATATATATATATATATATATATATATATATATATATATAATATATATATATATATATATATATATATATATATATATATATATATATATATATATATATATATATATATATATATATATATATATATATATATATATATATATATATATATATATATATATATATATAGGAGTAAAGATTTAATATAAAATTTCTGACGAATGCTGCTGAAAGGACGATTATGTATTACTATCGCATTTTGACAAAAAAATTACAATATAAAATTCAATTCGTTTCTTATATTTCTAGAGGTTGGAGCAAAGGTCTATCTATGTCTGTATAGGAGCGGAAACGTGCTCTCCGAGACTACAAGATCGCCGGAAAATCGACTAGACTACTACAGAGTAGTGTTGGAGGAGTCTCCTAACCGTGGACGGCGAATCAATTCACACTGGCTTCCATCTTAGAAGAACTTCAACTGAGGGCCCACTTTCCTCTACGGTGCTACTAAGGATATTGAAGATTTTTGGTCACATTTCAAGAAATGAAGACTCAATGGAACGACTTGTGGCCCAGGGCCAAGAAGAAGGCAAGACAGTACGCGGCCGATCTCCGACTCACTGAACTGACCCGTAAAATCATTTGAAGAAATTCACTTTGGTCCAGTGCGTTCGGGATGCTTCTAACCGACACAAAAGGAATTCCATTGCCAGGACGACCCTAAACAAGGACTCTAACCAGGTCACCATCACCTGCAAAACCACGACGACTCTGCCAAGAGTGGCCGACTAAAAAGAGGATCCATATGCTATTCTGATGTATAAGCATTCAATATTCCACATTTATGATATTAAGTACAAGGATACACAACTTATACCAGGTCTACAACTTAATAACTGACCAACTTAATAAATTCTTAATTAAAGTATGAAAAGTCCTCTAGCAAAAAAACATAGCTTTAAAATATTTTGAAATATGAAGCTAAGCAGAACTAAAGCTTTAATCCCTATTTAGGTTTACTTCTTAAACGTTAAAATTTAGTAGCTGCGGATAACTCGTACCAGTAACGAGGCTTTTGTGAAGCCTTTGAAGGCGAAGTTGAAAGTGATTTAAACAATGCTTCATTGTTCCCATCAACGCTGTAAAGCGGAAGTTTGTGTGGCCCATAAATATGAATATAGTTTTATATCTAAGGTGTTTTTTTTTGAAGTTGAATCGTATACTTTAGTAGTATATAAGTTTTGAACTTCAAAATGAATTTGTACTCGATGAATTTGATTTTGATTAACTTTTACATATAAAATTTCATTCGCCATTTTATAACATAAATACTTAATACATAATTAATTTACCTCATATTAAGTCCAGAGGTCCACGAAATGGTTCCTAATGGTTTCTACTACGTACAGTTGTTCTTTGAATAACTTTGTTTTACGTGTGCTGTGTATGCTTTAAAAATTGATTATACATATTAAATAAACAAAAAGAAATATATATATCTTCTTCTTCTTCCTGGCATTAGTCCCGGCTTTTGCCAGGGTCTGCCTTCCGACTAAGACCAATCGGTCCATATGAGTGGCGAAGTGGTTTTTTGGTGGAGCGATTGCCATCTGACCTCCAAACCCATTACTGGGAGAAACCAAGAAAGGACAGGGAATAAGAGGCAGAAAGACTTGGAATATAGGGGAGGGACACCACTTACATGGATTGGATCGGGTTATGAAAGTGGTGGCTCGAAGTCCCGGGGTCGCGTACCCGTATGCCGGAAACCAAATATCGGACAGATAATTGGCTTAGACACCCTCTGAGATGCCAACGCCACGCGGTGTTCCCAGGCGGTCACCCATCCAAGTACTGAACGCGCCCGACGTTGCTTAACTTCGGTGATCGGACGAGAACCGGTGTGTTCAACGTGGTATGGACGTATATATATATATATATATATATATATATATATATATATATATATATATATTAATAAAAATAGGAGTAAAGATTTAATATAAAATTTCTGACGAATGCTGCTTAAATGACGATTATGTATTACTATCGCATTTTGACAAAAAAATTACAATATAAAATTCAATTCGTTTCTTATATTTTTAGAGGTTGGAGCAAAGATCTATCTATATCTGTATAGGAGCGGAAACGTGCTCTCCGAGACTACAAGATCGCCGGAAAATCGACTAGACTACTAGAGATGTAGTGTTGGAGGAGTCTCCTAACCGTGGACGGCGAATCAATTCACACTGGCTTCCATCTTAGAAGAACTTCTAATGAGGGCCCACTTTCCTCTACGTTGCTACTAAGGATATTGAAGATTTTTGGTCACATTTCAAGAAATGAAGACTCAATGGAACGACTTGTGGTCCAGGGCCAAGATGAAGGCAAGACATTACGCGGCCGATCTCCGACTCAGTGAACTGACCCGTAAAATCAGTTGAAGAAATTCACTTTGGTCCAGTACGTTCGGGATGCTTCTAACCGACACAAAAGGAAACCAGGTCACCATCACCTGTAAAACCACGACGACTCTGCCAAGAGTGGCCGACTAAAAAGAGAATCCATATGTTATTCTGATGTATAAGCATTCAATATTCCACATTTATATATTAAGTAAAAGTATACACAACTTATACCAGGTTTACATCTTAATAACTGACCAACTTAATAAATTCTTAATTAAAGTATGAAAAGTCCTCTAGCAAAAAACATAGCTTTAAAATATTTTGAAATATGAAGTTAAGCAGAACTAAAGCTTTAATCCCTATTTAGGTTTACTTCTTAAACGTTAATATTTAGTAGCTGCGGATAACTCGTACCAGTAACAAGGCTTTTGTGAAGCCTTTGAAGGCGAAGTTGAAAGTGATTTAAACAATGCTTCATTGTTCCCATCAACGCTGTAAAGCGGAAGTTTGTGTGGCCCATAAATATGAATATAGTTTTATATCTAAGGTGTTTTTTTTTGAAGTTGAATCGTATACTTTAGTAGTATATAAGTTTTGAACTTCAAAACGAATTTGTACTCGATGAATTTGATTTTGATTAACTTTTACATATAAAATTTCATTCGCCATTTTATAACATAAATACTTAATATATAATTTACCTCATATTAAGTCCAGAGGTCCACGAAATGGTTCCTAATGGTTTCTACTACGTACAGTTGTTCTTTGAATAACTTTGTTTTACGTGTCGTGTATGCTTTAAAAATTAAGTGATTATACATAAATATATATATATATATATATATATATATATATATATATATATATATATATATATATATATATATATATATATATATATATATACATATATATATATATATATATATATATATATATATATATATATATATATATATATATATATATATATATATATATATATATATATATATATATATATATATATATATATATATATATATATATATATATATATTTATATAATATATATATATATATATATATATATATATATATATATATATATATATATATATATATATATATATATATATATATATATATATATATATATATATATATATATATATATACATATACATATACATATACATATACATATACATATACATATACATATACATATACATATACATATACATATACATATACATATACATATACATATACATATACATATACATATACATATATATGTATATATATATATATATATAATTCTATAACTATAACTATAACTCTGGGAACAAGACAAAGCAAGGCGTTGCGTCCCGCCAGTTAAAAGGCAATGTCTCGAAAGACAGAGGGCGGGGAACGGAGTGTTTTAACACTAGGTTCCCTCTGCCTGCCCTGCTCTATGCGGGATACAGCGTGAAGCTGAAAATAAAACAAAATGACAAAGTACAGCGTTAAGTTATGCAACTATGTACGTACGTACGTAGTTGCGTAATGTATCGATAAAGGAGAGTTTTAATACAAAATTTTCTCTGCCTACCCTGCTATATGCGGGATTAAGCGCGAAACAAAATAATATCTACCTACAATTGTCTAAATTAGTTCTAAATGTTCGTACCTATATAAAAATGTTTCATTCTAAATCCCATATTGACCTAATGCCTTTGAAGGTGTAAAGAAGGCTTAGTGCAGTTTAAAGTGCTACGAGAGTTAAAGATCCTTCTCTTGACCTTATTACGTTACTTGAGTTGTTAGATTCGGTGCCTTTTTGATATAAATTCGATGGAAGTGACTAAAATAAAACTGAAATTATAGGGAGTTTTACCTTTCATTTACCTACTACGTTAAGATGAAAAAATAATCATGTGAAGTTCCTATATAATTAATATATTTAAAAAAAAATTAATTAGCTTCACGCTGTATGCCGCAAATGGCAGGATAGACAGAGGGAACCGTAGGAACCGTAGGAACCTAGTGTTAAGACACTCCTTTCCCCGCTTTTCGCCTTTCGTGTGTTGAGTGGCGGAACTCAATGCCGCGCTTTTTACCTTGCCTTATCAGAGCTAGAAGAAAATGAAAATCATTCATTCTCATCGAGTAGGAATCGAACCCACAAACCATCGCATTTACAGGCAGAGGCTATACCTCTGCGCCCCGATGGTCCTACTATTAATCCTCCGGTCCAATTAATCGGACGGTCCTAATTAATAATATTACTATTATACAATAATATTATTTATATTTTAATTTTTAATTGGCCCTTAATAAAAAAAACAAATTCCCCACTCTCTGCCCAATTTTGGTTACATTGTGTATTGAGCAGCGGCATTTAATCCAGCGGCTTATTATCATTCACCCGACTGGGATTCGACTCCACAATCAAACGCTATACCACTGCGCCAAGACCGCCTTCAGTTGGCATTACAATGTAGTCCAAAATATCAACACTGTCGAATTTCATTTGTCGAATTTCATTTAAAATTATAATTATGATTATGGACATATACAAAATTTCGATTTTTTTGGATTGATTTCGATTTCTATACAATTAAACCTATATAAACCTTTTACGGCCATTTGTAACTCAAATGTTACAATTGCTACAAATATAAAATATTATTTTAATTTATTTGGATGTACTTAGTTTATTGGAATTTTCGTTATCAGTATTAGGATGTGATCGTTAATTTTACACACGTCTCATTAAATATATAATTTTTTTTTTTTGATCGAAATGTGAGCATTGTGGCAGAAATATTAAATATGTAAACCTTCTAGTTATATAAGTATTCATTATAATGAATTAATTAAAAATGTAGGATTTAATATCTGTTGTTATTATTATTATTAAAGTGCTAACAACATAATAAGTTATATATCTTATATAACGTAAAAAACATATAAGAATTTCAACGCAGCGTGAATAAGAACGCATGGCTTAGTGGTCAGAGGCGCGTGTTCAACTCCCGCTGTGCTCAAATTTGTATATGTTGTCTGTTACCAGAGGCGGAACTCAATTCCGCGCTCTCCGCTTCCAGAGCGGAGAAAATGAAAAGAAATTCGCCCCTTCACAACAAACATTACAAAACGAGATCAATTATAGAAAATGTGTTAATATATAACATAAAATATATAGAATAAAATATGTTGATATACAAATTAAATCACGTGTAATTTATTTAATAAAGTTATATTTATTGGTTTCTGTGGTCTAATCTATGAAGTAAATTTTTGGGATTTTTCTTTTATTTTAGTGTAACCTCTAACTTTTTGCCTAATTCATGATTACACATAGTACAGATTTCAGTATTTGATAATAATTCCAAGGTGATATCTCCACTTGTTCTCAAAAAATGGGATCTTGACAGTTGGATGGACGGACAGACAGACAAAAAAACACATGGATTAAATCTATAGATTTAATCCTTGTGATTTTTATATTATGATTATTTTATTTTTTATATTATGATTTATGTATGTAATATCAAAAAGATATCTATAATGATATATGTATATATATATATATATATATATATATATATATATATATATATATATATATATATATATATATATATATATATATATATATATATATATATATATATATATATATATATATATATATATATATATATATATATATATATATGTGTGGGAATCGAACCCACAGACCGTCGCGATCACAGGTAGACGCTGTGTGTCTGCGCCACGGCGGTACTGAATCGGTACAAATAAATAGTTTAAAAATATTTTGCTAAAATACCATATCGTAAGAGACGATAATATGTTCGTTATATAATAAAACATTTTTTTTCTCACTTGTTCTTCATAAATCAAAATTTTAGTTTCCACGTACTATGAATATTTACAAAGTATAAACAAAAATAACAGATCGAAGTTAGTTAAAATCTCAAATGGGCAATGTGTACTTCGCGTTTCTCGTTACGTAGGAAATTTGGTGTTAAATTCAATATTATGTAAATACGGGATATTTGTATGTCTATTACTATGTAGGTAGTTAAATTGAAATAAATTAATTTAAATTAGCTTCACGCTGTATCCCGCACATGGCAGGGTAGGCAGAGGGAACCGGAGGAACCTAGTGTTAAGACCCCCCCCCCCCCCCCCCTCCGCCTTTTGAAGCGTGAATATGAGGCATATGTAGGTAGTTCTTTATATTTAAAGCAGCATGTACTTTGTTGCTAAGGGCTTATTTTATTTTCTCGCATTTTTCATATAAATAGCATCTATAAATAATCATTACCTCAAAAGAAATCGAACACACAATCGGAGAGTTGTGCCAGAAAATGTATAAAAAAATCCTAAATTCTTAAACGGCCCTATACATACCTTTACTTGTAACTCATAAAAACTTTTTATTTTTGTCACACTCAAGCACGCTGACCCGAAAAGTAATTCCGCAAGAAAAACTTCCTACATCCGATTTTCCGCATTTTGTTTAACTTCCTGCGCTTGTGAGAGGAGCAGGAGCAGATAGTGAATTCAGTGCGAACTTGAAACTTTGCTGTTACCGCGACAACGTCGGACCTTTTTATATTACATTACGGAAGAAGCTGGAGCTTAAAAGGGAAACTTTTTAAAATTTTATTATAATCTTGATTAAAATATTTTATTGAGGACCGTCGTGGCGCAAGCGCGACGGTTTGTGGGTTCGATTCCCGCTCGGGGAGAATGAAATAATTTCATTTTCTTCGCTCTGGCAACAACATGGCAATAGCGCGGCGTTGAGTTCCGCTACACAAGACAATGCCTCGAAAGGCGGAAAGCGATAAACACATATTTATTGGGATTACTTAACGTGTATACGACATGAAGTGGAGAAAAAAACGAATAATTTATTTCCGTCGATTTCGGAAAATTTGGGGAATATATGAATATTCTTATGTTTTTATTATCACACTGTCTTCCGCAGACTGTAGGGGGTAAGCGGAGGGAACCTAGTGCTGAGACTCTCTGTTCTTTCTCTAAATTTTTGAGACATTGCGCTTTTTCTTGTTACTAAAGCGAGCTAACGAAAACCATTCATTCCCCAGAGAGGTTATTGGTCCGCAATCGTCGTGTTTGCAATCCGACCGTAATGTGTTATTATATATACTATACTAGAGGACCTGTTGACGCGTGACATACGCGTTGCCATAGCAACGTGTATGTCACTTTATACAAAAATTATATGGGTTGTTAAACCTATGGTAGTGTGGGTAATGTTTTATTTATTGATTTAATGTACTTTATACGCATTATTATTGAAAAATATTAGCATGCTGCACTTCTACACACACACACACACACATAAACTATAAGTGTGCCAAATTTTATGCTCCTGCGTCCGCGCAATTTTCGTAAAAAAGGGTCCAAAGTTGTGGCATCACGTATTAGTATATAGATATCTATTATAAATGGACAATTTATAATGTTTTTTTGAGATATAGAAAAATGTCAAAGAGAAAACAAACAGAGTCCATATGATCACATTGTCGTCGATCTGTCAAGTTGTCATTTTTCTGAAAATTACCTGGAGATCTCAAGCTGAAATCAATAAAAATTTCTAGAACTATAGCCCTTTGGAGCATAGAAAAAATTAAACTTGTACTAACTCACCGTATTTTTACTGCATTTTGTAAGACAATCCGCCGTGTTAACAAAATCGATGGGTAGTTCGTTTCATACAAAATCAGTGCATACGACCGCAAAGTTAAGTTTGTTGTTCTTGTCAGTGTTCATAGGCTATTTTTTATTACTAAAAGCGAAACAAACAACCAAGAAGGCGAAGCGAGCGAGTTGAATCCTTCTAATATCTTATATAAAATAAATCATTTTCAAAGCTGATCATGCAACAAGTAGTCTCTAAAAGTAAAGGGGATACAAATGTAAGAATTTGTCGTGAACTTTTGACATAGCTCTTACAAGTTCCACGTACTTTGGCTCGTCGTCCTCGAAAGTTATTAACGGCCACTTCCAAAATTGTATAGAGGAATTTCACTTAAATGTCTTTGAGATTTCGCCTAAACATTGTAGACATTTGATAAGCTCGTGTGCATATTATGTATAGTGGATTTGATTCCCGAGTTGGGTATTCTTTTATATTCTGTATCCAAATGTATTTTGTCTGCATTTATGCCTTATTCTTGTACATAAGCAAACAAAAAAATATATAGATACTTTAAAGCGATCAAAATGTTTTTTTTATTAAAATATAATACGTATTAAAAAAGCCAGACGCTGAATTAAATATTTTTGGAAATTAATTGTGACTAAATTATAAGATTTTTTTTTGCTTTGTAATCCATACATGAATTATTTAAGTATTGCGC
Organism: Dione juno; assembly: GCA_037127375.1. Taxonomy (NCBI): domain Eukaryota; kingdom Metazoa; phylum Arthropoda; class Insecta; order Lepidoptera; family Nymphalidae; genus Dione; species Dione juno. Next base: position 9,664 of record JAXRJS010000193.1, on the reverse strand, counting down.
CACTCAATATGAACCGGTGAAAACCGTCTTAATACTAGGCTCACTCTGCCTAACCTGCTATGCATGCGGGATACAGCGTGAAGCTACAAAAAGGCTTATAGACTAGTACAATTAGAAATTTCCGTAAACTGGTACAAGAAGTTACAACATCGACCGCTGCGCTTCAGCACTAAAGGTTTAATGTAGCTTCTAAATGACTCCAAAATCCATTTTGTAGGGACTGTTCTGTTCTGACAAAGTACTGACAAAAAAAAAAACTGTGAGTGAGGTTGTAAAGTTTCAGTTCATGGAATAAACTAAAAAAAATTAATATACTTATACGAGAAAATAAATTTAATTGTTGTTAAATTACATAAATGGTAAGTGAATAAAAAATCTTTTATTTGACTTTTTAAATGATTAATTTGTTTTTTTTTTTCTACTGGTTATTCACACTAGACGGAACAAAGAGCTATACTGTAAAATTATTTGTTATATATTAAAATATAATTAAAATCAGGTCTATGAATTTTTTTACTAAAATTTTCACGGAGTGGGGGGGGGGGGGGTTTGAACTCGTGATCGTTCCATGAACTTACATATAGATTTTATTTACGAGATTTTATTTGTGTGTGTTCTTAATTAATTATTTACATATAAATTTGTATTATGTTAATAACAGAATATTTAAATTTAAATGATTACCTTAATCGATCAAAAATTATAAACTATTCAAAAATATTTATAGATGGTGCTTGTTCTTTATTAGTACTTGAAATAATGCAAATCCTAAATCGCGCTATTAGAATATTATTCATTTTCTAATATATATAGTTAATAGTACAAATGATATGACGGGGTCAACCGCCTTGGGGGAAGTCAGTTGCTCAAGCTGACCTATATTGAGCGTCCTTCAGATGAAACCTGATCAGGTTTAAGTTACTCTTGTAAATTGTCAATACAAGGGGTAACTACAAGTACATGACATAAGTCAGTACTGCAGCCGTTATGGCTTGCGTAACAGTCAATTATTCATTTCCACAGTCAATTATTCCTTCCCACAGTCAATTATTCATTTACAGAGTCAATTAATCAGAACCCCAAGGAGGTGACAAGGCTTCTTTAGAGCCTAATGGACCCCTTTTTTGCCTTTTTGCCTCTTTATATTAACGTTTTATAGAATAGGCGGAGAGAATAATTCATTCTATTCTTATATATATATATATATTATATAATATATATATATATATATATATATATATATATATATATAGATATATATATATAATATATATATATATATATATATATATATATATATCTATATATTAGATATATATATATATATATATATATATATATATATATATATATATAGATATACTTCACTGATTAATATACGTTTTATTAACTATACGTTAAAAACAAGAAGTTAAATATGACTAAAACCGGTTTGAACTGGTACATTATCCAGTTACAACCACTTCTGAGAGGTCAAAGGTTATATCGGTTGCACGTGCCTAGAGAACTATTGGAACAAGTAAAGTGGCTAGTCTATTATAATGGAAAAGTTATATTTTACAAATATAATATACGCTCCAGTAGTAAATTTTTTATTTTTCACTCAAGTCTTTGCCTCTGTTCTGAAATGGCATTAATTAAAACTTGTATGATAACAGATGACACGCTCAAAGTGCGAGATAGCGCTGACCATATGGCGCTGTACATATGTACAGTGGTAGATGATGTCTGCCGTATATCGTATTAATGATGTAATCATTAATTTTTAATAAAAAGATATTGTATAATTTCAAAACAGTAAGTAAAGAGAAATTAAGCTTTATAATATTACTATGTATAGCCACAGTATAAGTAATTATTTAACCGCATTGGGTAAACAACAGCTAACAGACGGTGTTGGGTATACATACGTATGTAACCTAAGTAATAAGTATAGGTACGTGTCTAAGTGAGCCATTAACTTGTCAAAATGTCATTAAAAAAGTGAATTTACTTTTTATCTTCTTCTACTTAGCATTATCCCGGCCTATTACCAGGGTCTGCTTTCCTACTTAATCTACTCCACTTTGCACGGTCTTGAGCATCCTCAGTGGTTAGTCTATTGGCTCTAATGTCCTGCGTCACGACGTCCAGCCATCGCTTCCTTGGGCGTCCGGGGGGTCTTACTCCAGGGACAGACATATCAAGGCATTTTCTTCCGACGTAGTTCTTAAGCCGGCGCAAAATGTGGCCATACCATCTCAGACGACGCTCTTGGAGCTATCCACTACGTGACGGATCCCAAGACTACCTCGAATGAATGTGTTGCGTATGCGGTCAGCCCGAGTAACGCCACACATCCACCTCAGCATCTTCATCTCTGTTACGTGAAGCTCCTGACTGTGCCGAGATAATGTTGGCCAACATTCGCTGCCGTATAAAAGAACTGGTCGGATCATGCTCTTGTATATCAGCCCCTTGAGTTTGGGCGGTATTCTGCGATCGCAGACCACAACAGTGACCTCCCGCCATTTGGCTCAAGCAGCGCTAACCCGGGCGTGGACATCGTAGCCGATGCCTCCGGACTCGTGCATAAAGGATCCAAGGTACCTGAACTTCTCCTACGCTTAACGGCTGGCTCAGGCCCGATTGATGGTGCTGAGTTGGGGTTTGTTTGGGGGTTAAAAATTAAAAAAACGTTATAATAATTAATTAAAGAAAAAAAAAAAAAAAAAAATTTTTTAGAAAAAAAATATTAAAATATATTTTAATTTTATTATATAATATATATTATATTATATAAAAATCCCAAAAATTTACTCATAGATTTGAAACAGAAACCCAAAAATATAACTTTTTTAAATAAAATTTAAAATTTATTTAATTTTAAATTGTCTTTTATAAAATTAAAAAAAAAAAAAAAAATCGTTTTTCATATTTAAAAAAAAAAAAAAAATTTTAAAAATCAAAATTTTAAAAGTGAAGCATTTATTTGCTCCGGTAAGACTAGAGCGGGTTTTGGGGTTTGCTTTCTACCGGAAATTTCATTCCCTTTACAATGAGGGTTTAAAGGGGAGAAAAAAAAAAGTTAAAATGTAAAAAAGGGAAAAATAACTAAATTTTATGTTTAAACAATAGCTTAAAAAAAGGAAAGGAAAAAAAACGACTTAGAAAGTTTTGGGCAAAGGGGTAAGGTCGTAGTGGTGTTTGTTAAAATATCATTTAGAGGGGTAAGACCTATTTTTTACGAATGTTTTGGGCAAAAAAGGTAATTAACAGTTAAAAAAATTTTTTTTTTTTTTTTTTTTTTTTTCTTTTGGGGGCCCTGTGGGTTGAAACCTTTGGGGGGGTTTGCAATTTCCCCTTTTTTGTTTGGGTTTCCCCTTTTTTTAGATTTTTTTCTTTTTCCCTTTCTTTCCTTGGGGAAAAGAACAAAAAGTGGTTTAGTTTCCCCAGTCAAATCGGGGCTCAAAAGGCCCAGAGCGTAAAAAGTTAAATCGCACTAGGGTTTCCCCCGTTAGCTTTTTATTTTCGGGTACAGCGTGAACTAATGAAATTTTTTTATTTTCCCCGTTTTTTTATATTTGTGGAAAAATATTGGAAAAAAGAGCCTAGTGACAATTTATCCAAATTTTTTGGTTTTATTTCCCCCTAAAAGTTTAAATTGAACATATAAAAAAAAATTTTTATTTTTTTTATCTCCCCAAATTGGAAATTTTTTAAAAACGAACTTCAATGATTTAAAATTTGGGGTTTTTTAAAATTTACGTTTAAAAAAAAAAAGAAGTTTTAAAGATTTAATAAAACCGGGTGGGGAACTGGGACATTTTCCGTTACAACCAATTTTGGGAGGTCCCAAAGGTTAATCGGTTTTCACGGGGCAAACCCAAAAATATTGGAACAAGTAAAATGCCTGTCTAAATTTTAATGGAAAAGGGTAATTTTTCAAAAAATTTAAAATACGTCCAGTAGTAAAATTTTATTTTTCACCAAGTCTTTGCCCTGTTCTGAAATGGGATTAATTAAAAAATTGTAAAGAAAACAGAGACACGTCAAAGTGCGAGATAGCGCTGACCATATGGGGCTGTAAATAGGGACAGGGGTAGAGATGTCTGCCCAACGTATTAATTTATGGAACCCTTAATTTTTAAAAAAAAATATATTGTTAATTTCAAAAAAAGTAAGGGAAAAAGAAATTAAGCTTTATAATATTTCTATGGATAGCCACCGTATAAGTATTATTTTAACCCCATTTGGGGAAACAACAGCTAAAGACGGTGTTGGGTTTACATACGTATGTAACCCAAGTAAAAATATAGGTACGTGTCTAATGGAATTTAAATTGTCAAAATGTCATTAAAAAAATTTAATTTACTTTTTTTCTTTTCACTTTAAACATTATCCCGGCCTATTACCAAAGGGGTTTCTTTTACTTAATTACTCCAAATTTGCACGGTTTGAGCATTTCCCCAGTGGTTAGTCTATTGGCCTAAGGGCCTGCGTATATATATATAAATTTTATATAATATAATATAATAATAATTAGAAATTTTTTATATAAAAAATATTAAAATATATATATTTATATGTTTTGTGTGGTTTTTAAATTTAAATTTTGTATAAAATTTTGAAAAACCAACCCCCCAAATGGCCCTCCGTCGGGGTTTTACCCCCTTTTATTTTGGTTTTTTTTTTTTTTTAAATTTTTTAAAAAAGGGGGGTGTGGGTGTGTCCCTTTTTTTATTTTGATTTTTTGGTATTTTTTAATAACCCCCAAAATTTTTTTTAAAAAACCTTTCGTCAAAATTTAAAATTTTTTTAAGTGGGTTTTTTCTTTATTGTACTTGGAAAAAAAGCCTTTCCCAAAACGCGCTTTGAATATTAAATTTCCCCTTTTCCCCCAATAATATATTAAAAGGTCAAAGTTAGGGGTCAACCCCCCTTGGGGGGCCGGGTTTCAAACTCCCCATATACGCCAAAAACCCTTTATCGGTTTTAAAATTTTTCCTTGTAAAATGGTTTAATCCCCCGGGGGGCCCCCGGCATGAATAAGGCCCGGTTTTTTGCAACCCTTTAAAAGGTTTCCCCAATTTTCTTTTTTCCCATTCTTTCAGAAAAACCCGGGGTGCCAAACTTTTTTCCGGACCCCTTTTTTTCCTTTTTTTTTTTTAACATAATATATATATTTTATATATATAGCATATATATAATATTAATTTTAAAATATATTTTATATTATATATATATTGATTTTAATTATATATATAAAATATATAAATATTGTTATATAAAATCTTATAGTTCTTTTGTTTAATTACATAAATCATAATATAAAAAATAAAATAATCATAATATAAAAATCACAAGGATTAAATCTATAGATTTAATCCATGTGTTTTTTTGTCTGTCTGTCCGTCCATCCAACTGTCAAGATCCCATTTTTTGAGAACAAGTGGAGATATCAACTTGGAATTATTATCAAATACCCAATCTGTACTATGTGTAATCATGAATTAGGCAAAAAGTTAGAGGTTACACTAAAATAAAAGAAAAATCCCAAAAATTTACTTCATAGATTAGACCACAGAAACCAATAAATATAACTTTATTAAATAAATTACACGTGATTTAATTTGTATATCAACATATTTTATTCTATATATTTTATGTTATATATTAACACATTTTCTATAATTGATCTCGTTTTGTAATGTTTGTTGTGAAGGGGCGAATTTCTTTTCATTTTCTCCGCTCTGGAAGCGGAGAGCGCGGAATTGAGTTCCGCCTCTGGTAACAGACAACATATACAAATTTGAGCACAGCGGGAGTTGAACACGCGCCTCTGACCACTAAGCCATGTGTTCTTATTCACGCTGCGTTGAAATTCTTATATGTTTTTTACGTTATATAAGATATATAACTTATTATGTTGTTAGCACTTTAATAATAATAATAACAACAGATATTAAATCCCACATTTTTAATTAATTCATTATAATGAATACTTATATAACTAGAAGGTTTACATATTTAATTTTTCTGCCACAATGCTCACATTTCGATCAAAAAAATATATATATATATTTAATGAGACGTGTGTAAAATTAACGATCACATCCTAATACTGATAACGAAAATTCCAATAAACTAAGTACATCCAAATAAATTAAAATAATCAAATAAATTAATATTTGTAACATAACTTTAAAAATAATAATAACAACAGATATTAAATACCACATTTTTAATTAATTTATTATAATAAATACTTATATAACTAGAAGGCTTACATATCTAATTTTTCTGCCACAATGCTCACATTTCGATCAAAATAAAATAATTACATATTTAATAAGACGTGTGTAAAAATTAACTATCACATCCCAATACTGATAACGAAAATTCCAATAAACTAGGTACATCCAAATAAATTAAAATAATATTTTATATTTGTAACAATTGTAACATTTGAGTTACAAATGGCCGTAAAAGGTTTATATAGGTTTAATTGTATAGAAATCGAAATCAATCCAAAAAAATCGAAATTTTGTATATGTCCATAATCATAATTATAATTTTAAATGAAATTCGACAAATGAAATTCGACAGTGTTGATATTTTGGACTAAATTGTAATGCCAACTGAAGGCGGTCTTGGCGCAGTGGTATAGCGTTTGATTGTGGAGTCGAATCCCAGTCGGGTGAATGATAATAAGCCGCTGGATTAAATGCCGCTGCTCAATACACAATGTAACCAAAATTGGGCAGAGAGTGGGGAATTTGTTTTTTTTATTAAGGGCCAATTAAAATATAAATAATATTATTGTATAATAGTAATATTATTAATTAGGACCGTCCGATTAATTGGACCGGAGGATTAATAGTAGGACCATCGGGGCGCAGAGGTATAGCCTCTGCCTGTAAATGCGATGGTTTGTGGGTTCGATTCCTACTCGATGAGAATGAATAATTTTATATATATATATATATATATATATATATATATATATATATATATATATATATATATATATATATATTAATAAAAATAGGAGTAAAGATTTAATATAAAATTTCTGACGAATGCTGCTTAAAGGACGATTATGTATTACTATCGCATTTTGACAAAAAAATTACAATATAAAATTCAATTCGTTTCTTATATTTTTAGAGGTTGGAGCAAAGGTCTATCTATGTCTGTATAGGAGCGGAAACGTGCTCTCCGAGACTACAAGATCGCCGGAAAATCGACTAGACTACTACAGATGTAGTGTTGGAGGAGTCTCCTAACCGTGGACGGCGAATCAATTCACACTGGCTTCCATCTTAGAAGAACTTCAACTGAGGGCCCACTTTCCTCTACGGTGCTACTAAGGATATTGAAGATTTTTGGTCACATTTCAAGAAATGAAGACTCAATGGAACGACTTGTGGCCCAGGGCCAAGAAGAAGGCAAGACAGTACGCGGCCGATCTCCGACTCACTGAACTGACCCGTAAAATCATTTGAAGAAATTCACTTTGGTCCAGTGCGTTCGGGATGCTTCTAACCGACACAAAAGGAATTCCATTGCCAGGACGACCCTAAACAAGGACTCTAACCAGGTCACCATCACCTGCAAAACCACGACGACTCTGCCAAGAGTGGCCGACTAAAAAGAGGATCCATATGCTATTCTGATGTATAAGCATTCAATATTCCACATTTATGATATTAAGTACAAGGATACACAACTTATACCAGGTCTACAACTTAATAACTGACCAACTTAATAAATTCTTAATTAAAGTATGAAAAGTCCTCTGGCACAAAAACATAGCTTTAAAATATTTTGAAATATGAAGTTAAGCAGAACTAAAGCTTTAATCCCTATTTAGGTTTACTTCTTAAACGTTAATATTTAGTAGCTGCGGATAACTCGTACCAGTAACAAGGCTTTTGTGAAGCCTTTGAAGGCGAAGTTGAAAGTGATTTAAACAATGCTTCATTGTTCCCATCAACGCTGTAAAGCGGAAGTTTGTGTGGCCCATAAATATGAATATAGTTTTATATCTAAGGTGTTTTTTTTTGAAGTTGAATCGTATACTTTAGTAGTATATAAGTTTTGAACTTCAAAATGAATTTGTACTCGATGAATTTGATTTTGATTAACTTTTACATATAAAATTTCATTCGCCATTTTATAACATAAATACTTAATACATAATTAATTTACCTCATATTAAGTCCAGAGGTCCACGAAATGGTTCCTAATGGTTTCTACTACGTACAGTTGTTCTTTGAATAACTTTGTTTTACGTGTGCTGTGTATGCTTTAAAAATTGATTATACATATTAAGTAATTATATATAAATATATATATCTTCTTCTTCTTCCTGGCATTAGTCCCGGCTTTTTGCCAGGGTCTGCCTTCCGACTAAGACCAATCGGTCCATATGAGTGGCGAAGTGGTTTTTTGTGGAGCGATTGCCATCTGACCTCCAAACCCATTACTGGGAGAAACCAGGAAAGGAAAGGGAATAAGAGGCAGAAAGACTTGGAATATAGGGGAGGGACACCACTTACATGGATTGGATCGGGTTATGAAAGTGGTGGCTCGAGGTCCCGGGGTCGCGTACCCGTATGCCGGAAACCAAATATCGGACAGATAATTGGCTAGACACCCTCTGAGATGCCAACGCCACGCGGTGTTCCCAGGCGGTCACCCATCCAAGTACTAAACGCGCCCGACGTTGCTTAACTTCGGTGATCGGACGAGAACCGGTGTGTTTAACGTGGCATGGACGTTGGTTATATAATATTAGGTTGAATTATATATGATATATATATATATAATAATATAAGTATATATATAGACTATATATCTATATATATTACTATAGAGAGATAGCTATATACATATATATATAGAATATAAATATGATATATATATAACATTCTTTACAGTACGAAAAAACTTCATATATATAAAATGTGGAACTATAATTTTACTAAGACTTACACAAGATACATACATACTCATACATACATACATATATATAGATCATAGAATAGATATATATATATATATATATAGATATATATATATATATATATATATATATATATATATATGATATATATATATATATATATATTATATCCAATCAAATCATTCACATATGCGACAATGGTGATTCAACCTACATGCTACAACGGGGGTAATGTGTTATTTACATTTTCTTCGCTCTGGGAACAAGACAAAGCAAGGCGTTGCGTCCCGCCAGTTAAAAGGCAATGTCTCGAAAGACAGAGGGCGGGGAACGGAGTGTTTTAACACTAGGTTCCCTCTGCCTGCCCTGCTCTATGCGGGATACAGCGTGAAGCTGAAAATAAAACAAAATGACAAAGTACAGCGTTAAGTTATGCAACTATGTACGTACGTACGTAGTTGCGTAATGTATCGATAAAGGAGAGTTTTAATACAAAATTTTCTCTGCCTACCCTGCTATATGCGGGATTAAGCGCGAAACAAAATATATCTACCTACAATTGTCTAAATTAGTTCTAAATGTTCGTACCTATATAAAAATGTTTCATTCTAAATCCCATATTGACCTAATGCCTTTGAAGGTGTAAAGAAGGCTTAGTGCAGTTTAAAGTGCTACGAGAGTTAAAGATCCTTCTCTTGACCTTTTATTAGGTTT
>JAXRJS010000192.1:0-22933 GCA_037127375.1 Dione juno | reverse complement strand
TTAAATTTAGAAATTTTTAAAAAACCTCAATAAAAATCGTTCTTTTAAAAAAAAATCATAAACATCTCACATGTTCCAAGGAGGCTGGAACTCCTCGATTTCTAAAAAAATATAAAAATTTTTAAATTAAAACCCTGCTGTAAACCAAACTCTCAAAAAAATTCAGCAGAGCATACTTTTGAATTTGTTAAAAAACCTCAATAAAATCGTTCATTTGAAAAAAAATATAAAATTCTCACATGTTCCAAGGAGGCTGGAACTCCTCGATTTCTAAAAGAATTTTAAAAAGTCTTAATTAAAATCCTGCTGTAGAACCAGAACTCTCATAAAATATCAAGAGCATACTTGAATTAGAAATTTGTTAAAAACCTCAAAAAAATCGTTCATTTGAAAAAAAAATCAAAATATCTCACATGTTCCAGAAGCTGGAACCCCTCGATTTTTAAAAATAAAAAAAGACTTTAATTAAAATCCTGCTGTAGAACCAGAACTCCATAAAAATATCACAGAGCATACTTGAATTAAAATTTGTTGAAAAACCTCAATAAAATCGTTCATTTGAAAAAAAATCATAAAACATCTCACATGTTCCAAGGAGGCGGGAACTCCTCGATTTCTCAAAGAATATAAATAGTATTTAATTAAAATCTCCCCTGTAGAACCAGAACTCTCATAAAAATATCAGCAGAGCATACTTGAATTAGAAATTTGTTGAAAAACCTCAATAAAAATCGTTCATTTGAAAAAAAATCAAAAAAAAATCTCACATGTTCCAAGGAGGCTGGAACTCCTCGATTTCTCAAGAATACTAAAAGATCTTCAATTAAAATCCTGCTGTAGAACCAGAACTCTCATAAAATATCAGCAGAGCATACTTGAATTAGAAATTTGTTTAAAACCTCAATAAAAATCGTTCATTTAAAAAAAAAATCATAAAACACTCACTTGTTCCAAGGAAGCTGGAACTCCTCGATTTCTCAAAGAATATAAAATAGTATTTAATTAAATCCTGCTGTAACCAGAACTCTCATAAAAATATCAGCAGAGCATACTTGAATTAGAAATTTGTTGAAAAACCTCAATAAAAATCGTTCATTTGAAAAAAAATCATAAAAAATCTCACTTTTCCCAAAGGAGGCTGGAACTCCTCGATTTCTCAAGAATATTAAAAGATCTTCAATAAAACCCCTGCTGTAGAACCAGAACTCTCATAAAAATATCAGCAGAGCATACTTGAATTAGAAATTTGTTGAAAAACCTCAATAAAATCGTTCATTTGAAAAAAATCATAAAACATCTCACATGTTCCAAGGAGGCTGGAACTCCTCGATTTCTCAAAGAATAAAAATATATTAATTAAAATCTTGCTGTAAAACCAGAACTCTCATAAAAATATCAGCAGAGCATACTTGAATTAGAAATTTGAATGAAAACCCTCAATAAAAATCGTTCATTTGAAAAAAAATCAAAAAAATCTCACATTTCCAAGGAGGCTGGAACTCCTCGATTTCTCAAAGAAATTAAAAGATCTTTAATTAAAGTCCTGCTGTAGAACCAGAACTCTCATGAAAATAACAGCAGAGCATACTTGAATTAGAAATTTGTTGAAAACCTCAATAAAAATCTTTTCTTTTGAAAAAAATCATAAAACATCTCACATTTCCAAGGAGGCTGGAACTCCTCGATTTCTCAAAAAACTAAAAGATCTTTAATTAAAATCCTGCTGTAGAACCAGAACTCTCAGAAAAATATCAGCAGAGCATACTTGAATTAGAAATTTGTTGAAAAAACCTCAATAAAAATCGTTCATTTGAAAAAAAAAATGATAAAATATCTCACATGTTCCAAGGAGTCTGGAACTCCTCGATTTCCTCAAAGAATATTAAAAGATCTTCATTAAAAATCCTGCGGTAAACCAGAACTCTCATAAAAATAAGCAGCAGAAGCATACTTGAATTAGAAATTTGTTGAAAAACCTCAATAAAATCGTTCATTTGAAAAAAAAATCCATAAAATCTCACATGTTCTCAGAAGGCGGGAAACTCTTCGATTTTTTAAACAATATAAAAGATCTTTAATTAAAATCCTCCCTGTAAAACCAACGCTCGCATAAAAATATCAGCAGAGCATACTTCAATTAGAAATTTGTTGAACCCAATAAAAAAATCGTTCATTTTGAAAAAATCATAAAACATCTCACATGTTCCGAGGACGCTGGAACCTCCTCGATTTCTCAACTTTTTTCTTGTGATTGGAAACCGCCGCAATATCACACCACAAAATTTACAATTGAAACTGTTGTGAAGGTCGACGAGGGTTAGATATTTAATTTTAGTTTACAGACCCACAATTAAATATTAATAAATATGACAATATTTCTTCCAGCTCTGCGTTACCCAAAGCCAACGACGGGGACGTGGTGAGAACTGGCTTCATTTTTTGGTTATTTTTTTTATAATATTTTTTTTTATTTTATATATTTTTTTACTTAATTTACTAATTAATTTACTTAATGACTTTCTATATTATTTAATTTAAAATTAAAAAAAAAAACCAATGAGATTTTCAGTTTTAGTAAGATTGTTTACCTTATAAATATTGTTTAGGGAACAAATTTTTTTTTAAAATTTATAGAATATTGGCTGACCTCTTTTACTTTTTGCACTTGTGATTATTGCATAATGAGTAATATTATAGATGCGGTATGATTTTAGTCTTCGAGTCACTGATTCCTGTTTTTCACCAAACCGTCATAGTTATTCCAGAACTCTCCTGATAACCATAAGTAACGTAATGTTTTTTTCTCAGGACTAAAATCACGACCGCAGCGACATATAAGTTTTTTCCACCAATCTCTATGACTTTTTTAATGATTCTAACCGTGTCACTACTATGTTTTCTTTTTTAGGATATCCGATCACTTGTAATTGTGGTATCAATGACCATGTGTGAACCGTACTCATTTAGGCTTTTTATTTTGTTTTTGCAGCTGCAGCAAGTTCTTTCTATTCTTATGCAATCAGCGATTGCTTGTTCAATCATTTGCAGGCCCTGACACATAAGTATTCAACCGTTTATACTTATAAAAGTATGCATTTTGCTGAATTTTGTATCCGCAAGAACAATTAATGCTGGAGGTATAGCTGGGTTCTTTCTCCAACTAGATATTGTGCTAAGTGGCAGCATTGCATGCCACATCCAAGCGCATTTGTTTTTAGAATAGTTCGCTGTATTTTAAAAATTGAAATACCAGATAATATTTTAAAACGTTGAACATAATGGTCTCGAGTTATTTTTTTACTTTCATTGACGCTCTGTGCCAAATTAATTATAGGACAATCCAAATGTTTTATATTTTCTGCGTAGGTACGATTTGCCAACATGCCGATCAAAATAGGGCCTGGAAAATCGAGTCAACAAGCACATGTTGACGTAACGTTGAAAATTTTATTATTTAAACCGCACAGATCCTGCAATGTTTCCGTTAAAAAGATGGGCGCGTGAGCAGTCCTAGCATGTTTTAATGAAATCCCATTCTGGACAATCATCCAAACATGTTGACCGGGCGTCTTTTTTAATTGGTAATTTACATTTTTAACTATAGGTTTTGAATTTTTGTTATAACCCTCTCCATTCCTCACAAACGTTCCAATCGTTAAGTGCTGGAGTTCTCTTATCTAATCATTACGAGACACCTGAATCGGGGTATAGGAGATTGAAATATTATCGTTCGTCGTGTTTGGTGTACTGCATATGTTATAAGGCTCAATTCTTGTGCACTGAGTATCTTCTGTTCTCTATGCTATTATGAATCTCTTCAGCTACACAAAGGTATTGTGCTTGTAGCGATTCCTTAGAATTAGTACGGTCCAAGTATCATGGGTTTGTGAACTGTCTGATATCTTGCAGCGCTCCTTGATTTTTTCCGTCGATTCTCTCCAGATGTTGTATGACGAATCTATCTATGCGCATCGGAAGTTCGCCCCTAAATTCACGATGTTTCAAATCAGCAAACTCTGATTCAACTGCGGCGGATGTGGCAGTTACGGAACCCCTTCCGAAAATAGGGACCATAATTGCAGTCCACAAAGGTACATAGGGAAGGAGGTACCTTTTCAACCTTTTTGCAAAATCGATGTTATAGCATGCGTTAATCGTATCTCCTTCCGAAGATTGTTCAGCTATTTTGGCTGCAGCATCATATAAATTCTCGCACCAAAACTTCCAGCCTGTTTATTTATTTCTTGTTCAACCGTTTCTTGTTCAGGATTTATAGGAAACTCCTCGTCGATATTGCCACCAGATTTTTCATTAGGTTTATCTGCAGGTTCATCATCGTGATATCATTGTAGTCATCCATTTTATACCTTTTATCTGGTTATTTAAGAAAAATTTAAACGTTCAACCGATGGTAAAGCTGATTTTTAGGTCCAGAACCAAATATTTGCTTAGCGCAACAGTCAGTACCGATTCAAGGAAGTACGATAAGTCTTCTAGATTCAAGATTTGACACGCTTTCCCTATGCACCGTTTATTAAAACGCCGCACCAAAGACCTATCTTTTCCCTTTTTAAACTAGGCCATCGTGTAATCATTGCAAAAAAGATGACATATGTCTAATCTCATATATGTTGATGGCAGCAAGGTCGACTTGTTAGTAATTGCTCATAACACTTTTGCAAGTAATCGTTAAAATTTGCACACTGACCAAATATTCGTGCTACAGAAATTAACAGAGACCATCCAAAATCAGTCACAACAAGGGTGGAATAGGAGCATTTGCAGCAAGAATGTGGCTAAAAAAATCTGCAACAATAATGGATCTTTGATCGGCTGATATCATTTGAAAAGTTGGCACGCTACCGTTTTTTGTTACGAGCAAAATTGGTATAAAAAAATAGTGGCTTCTGTGCCTTAGCGCGTTTTACAATACCACCGTAGCATCGATTGCTAAAGTTGCATTACGATCTTTTCGACAACGGGAGATAAAAATTTTGAAATTTGTTCAGGTAGCCAATAGATACAATTGAATCTGTAAAAACCAATAGATTGTATAGAACCAACGAACTTACCATGTTCGGCACTATTGAGTAAATTTAATGCAGGATTTCCAAATTGCAATCCATATTTGCTCAACAATCGTTGTTCCTTGGCCTTTCGAACGACTTCTTACTCGGTAAAATCGGCGGATTGTTACTTAAAAATTGCTTTATACGCCCAGCTTCTTTTCGTCCCCAAGTAACTGCTTTTTCCCCCATTTATCAAATAATCTGCTACTTCTAGGCGACGAGCCCCCCTTAATTGTTTTTTTTTTTGCCCTGAATGTGATTCTGGCCTAATGCCATCAACATTACTTTGAAGAATACATAAACTCCCTTCGGTGGTCTTTAAATAATATGTTTAGGCTTTTTGCGTGACATTCGCTGCAGGATCCTTCTATTGTCAAGAAATATTTAGAAGTCATCGCCTGTATACATTTGATTTTTAAATAAAAAAACACATTTAAATGATGCTGCACCCATATAGCTTCAGCTATTATGTCGGTCCATCCTTGACGAAATTTTCCCAAATATATACGATTACCAATATTTTTCTCGTGGCTTCATACTCTGCCATTTCTCCTGCGAAATAACTAAATTTGTTTTAACTGAGGTTAAACTTGTTAGCGTATCGCTGGTCTTATCTGCAAACTTTTCGTCGCTGTAGTTGCCATCTTTTACCGAGAAACTTATTTCTCGCTCTCGGATATCGAACATTTCCATAACAAGATCTTTAAGCCCACCGCGATTTTTATTAATAAGGTATAAACGTGCTTGGGTGTAATCGTAGATCCTCTGTCTGCCATCATTTTTGATTTTTGTTTTACCCCGGATGAGATGGTGCAAAGACACGACCGTTATCATAAACGGTGCGGAAATTTAAATCTGACAAAATTTGCCGTAAGGCAATTTTATCGTACATCGTCATTTTTTTATTTTGCCCTTTATTTTTCCCTTTTACTCAACTTTAGGGAAATTTTTAGTGTTATGAATGTATTGTTAAAACTTTTAATGTAAAAGTTCTTATAATTTACACCGAATTGATGGTTAGAAAGCAGCAGAGCTGCAGAGCATTAAAAAATATCAAGTGGGACTTCTTTCTCACTTACTAAAATAAACGGTCCCTGGGGTACCTTTTTTTCCAAAGTACGCAGTGAAAACAAACAAGCAATAGGAAAAGGGACGTTGTCAAAATAAAGAAAAATTGTGAAAAAAGCGCGTGTATTTCTCGCTGAGTATCGTGATCGATCCCCTCAGTTTTTTTTTTATTAAATAGTATGAAGCAAATGAATACGTAATATAATAAAATAAAAACAACTTTGGCTTGGTATTTTTCAACAAGCAATCAATTTAAGAAGTGCTAAAATCTCAATTCAAAGTGTTGAATAAGATAAGATAAGCTAGCGGTCATATTATCAGTAAGAAGATACATACCTACAATTCTTTACATCTTTTAAAAATTAAGCCGCTTCCAGTTTTTACGCATATAACTTTTAAACTATACATCGGTTTTTATTGTGATTTTCACTACAAGATAAAGTGATTAAAGAAGAAGGTATATAAAAGTATACGTTTATGTAAAATACGTCTATAATATGTATTTTAAATTAAAATAAACACGTTAATATTAAATTTTTATAGCATGGTGTTCAAAAAACAATATTTTTAATGTATTTATTGAAAACGCTAGCCAAAGCTCACACGAAAGATTAAAATAATGTACTGAAGTTTTTTAACAATGTCAACGATATACCACCTTTAAAAATACTACGCAACATAAATCACAGTATTTTATACATAGAAATTTTTTGGGAAACCCAAAAAATTTCAAAAAATTTAAAATTTATCCCAATTTAATATGAAAAAACTTAAACACAAATAAGAAATAAAAAATATAGCAATATTAATGACAGAGACTCAATCAAATTCTTTTATAAGATATAAAAAAAAGGAATTTAAGCTTCGATGGATTATATAAAATATAAAAAACTTTTTTGAAAAGAACGATTTTTTTTGAGGTTTTTCACTTTCTAATTAAAGTATGCTCTGCTGATATTTTTCTGAGAGTTTGGTTATACAGCAGGATTTTAATTAAATATCATTTTTTATTCTTTAAGAAATCGAGGAGTTTCAGCTTCCTTTGGGAAAATGTGAGATGTTTTATGATTTTTTTTTTAAAAGAACGATTTTTTTGAATTTTTCAACAAATTTCTAATTCAAGTATGCTCTGCTGATATTTTTTTGAGAGTTCTGGTTCTACAGCAGGATTTTAATTAAATACTTTTTATATTCTTTGAGAAATCGAGGAGTTCCAGCTTTCCCTTTGGGAAAAAGTGAGGTTTTATGATTTTTTTTTCAAATGAACGATTTTTATTTGGGGTTTTTTAAAAAAATTCTAATTCAAGTATGTCTGCTGATATTTTTAGAGAGTTCTGGTTCTACAGCAGGATTTTAATTGAAGATCTTTTAGTATTTTTTGAGAAATCGAGGAGTTCCAGCCTCCTTGGAACATGTGAGATTTTTTTTGATTTTTTTTTAAAAGAACGATTTTTATTGGTTTTCAACAAATTTCTAATTCAAGTATGCTCTGCTGTATTTTTTTTGAGAGTTTGGTTCTAAGCAGGATTTTAATTTAAACTTTTTATTTGTTTAAAAATCGAGGAGTTCCAGCCTCCTGAGAAATGTGAGATTTTTATCATTTTTTTTCAAATGAACGATTTTTATTGAGGTTTTTTATCAAAATTTTTAAATTTAAATATGCTCTGCTGATTTTTTATGAGAGTTCTGGTTCTACAGCAGGATTTTAATTGAAGATCTTTTAATATTCTTTTAGAAATCGAGGAGTTCCAGCCTCCTTGGAAATGTGAGATTTTTTTTGATTTTTTTTCAAAAGAACGATTTTTATTGAGGTTTTTCAACAAATTTCTAATTCAAGTATGCTCTGCTGATATTTTTTGAGAGTTCTGGTTCTACAGCAGGATTTTATTAAATACTTTTTTTTTCTTTGAGAAATCGAGGAGTTCCAGCCTCCTTGGGGAAAATGTGAGATTTTTTTGATTTTTTTTCAAATGAACGATTTTTTGAGGTTTTTCAACAAATTTCTAATTCAAGTATGCCCCTGATATTTTTTTGAGAGTTCTGGTTCTACAGCAGGATTTTTAATTTAAGATCTTTTTATATTTTTGAAAATCGAGGAGTTCTAGCCTCCTGAGAACATGTGAGATGTTTTTTGATTTTTTTTAAAAGAACGATTTTTTTTGAGGTTTTTCATCAAAATTTTTAATTCAAGTATGCTCTGCTGATATTTTTATGAGAGTTCTGGTTTACAGCAGGATTTAATTAAAACTTTTATATTCTTTAGAAATCGAGGAGTTCCAGCCTCCTTGGAACATGTGAGATTTTTTATGATTTTTTTTCAAATGAACGATTTTTTTTGAGGTTTTCAACAAATTTCTAATTCAAGTATGCTCTGCTGATATTTTTTTGAGAGTTCTGGTTCTACAGCAGGATTTTAATTAAATTTTTATATTTTTGAGAAATCGAGGAGTTCCAGCCCCCTGGAACAGTGAGATGTTTTTTGTTTTTTTTCAAATGAACGATTTTTTTTGAGGTTTTTTAACAAATTTTTAATTCAAGTATGCTCTGCTGATATTTTTTTGAGAGTTCTGGTTCTACAGCAGGATTTTAATTAAGATCTTTTTAATTCTTTGAGAAATCGAGGAGTTCCAGCTCCTTGGAACATGTGAGTGTTTTATGTTTTTTTTTAAAAGAACGATTTTATTGAGGTTTTTCAACAAATTTTTAATTCAAATGCTCTGCTGATATTTTTATGAGAGTTCTGGTTCTACAGCAGGGTTTTAATTAAATACTTTTATATTCTTTGAGAAATCGAGGAGTTCCAGCCTCCTTGGAACGTGGATGTTTTATGATTTTTTTTAAATGAACGTTTTTTTTGAGGTTTTTCAACAAATTTCTAATTCAATATGCTCTGCTGATATTTTTATGAGAGTTCTGGTTCTACAGCAGGATTTTAATTAAAAATTTTTTTTATTCTTTGAGAAATCGAGGAGTTCCAGCTTCCTTGGAACATGTGAGTGTTTTTTTGATTTTTTTTCAAATGAACGATTTTTATTGAGGTTTTTAACAAATTTTTAATTCAAGTATGCTCTGCTGATATTTTTTTGAGAGTTTGGTTCTACAGCAGGATTTAATTGAAGATCTTTTAAAATTTTTAAAATCGAGGAGTTCAGCCTCCTGGAACATGTGAGATTTTTATGATTTTTTTTTTAAATGAACGATTTTTATTTAGGTTTTTTAACAAATTTCTAATTCAAGTATGCTCTGCTGATATTTTATGAGAGTTCTGGTTCTACAGCAGGATTTAATTAAGATCTTTTTTTAAATTTTTAAAAAAAGAGGAGTTCCAGCCTCCTGGAACATGTGAGATTTTTATGATTTTTTTTTAAATGAAAGATTTTTTTTGAGGTTTTTTAACAATTTCTAATTCAAGTATGCTCTGCTGATATTTTATGAGAGTTCTGGTTCTACAGCAGGATTTTTAAATTTAAAATTTTAAAATTCTTTGAGAAATCGAGGAGTTCCACTCCTTGGAACATGTGAGATGTTTTTGATTTTTTTTTTTAAATGAACGATTTTTTTTGAGGTTTTTCAACAAATTTTTAATTCAAGTATGCTCTGCTGATATTTTTTTGAGAGTTCTGGTTCTACAGCAGGATTTTTAAATTAAAAACTTTTTATATTCTTTGAGAAATCGAGGAGTTCCCTTCCCTTTGGGAAAATGTGAGATGTTTTTTGATTTTTTTTCAAATGAACGTTTTATTGAGGTTTTTCAACAAATTCTAATTCAAGTATGCTCTGCTGATATTTTTTTGAGAGTTCTGGTTCTACAGCAGGATTTTAATTAAAACTTTTTATATTCTTTGAGAAATCGAGGAGTTCCAGCTTTCCTTTGGGAAAATGTGAGATTTTATGATTTTTTTTTAAATGAACGATTTTTTTTGAGGTTTTTCAACAAATTTCTAATTCAAGTATGCTCTGCTGATATTTTATGAGAGTTCTGGTTTTACAGCAGGATTTTAATAAAATTTTTATATTCTTTGAGAAATCGAGGAGTTCCAGCCTCCTTGGAACATGTGAGATTTTTTATGATTTTTTTTCAAATGAACGATTTTTATTGAGGTTTTTCAACAAATTTCTAATTCAAGTATGCTCTGCTGATATTTTTTGAGTTCTGGTTCTACAGCAGGATTTTAAATTAAATCTTTTATATTTTTAAAATCGAGGAGTTCCAGCCTCCGGAACATGTGAGATTTTTATATTTTTTTTCAAATGAACGATTTTTATTGAGGTTTTTTAACAAATTTCTAATTCAAGTATGCTCTGCTGATATTTTTTTGAGATTCTGGGTTTTACAGCAGGATTTTAATTAAATTTTTATATTTTTAAAATCGAGGAGTTCCCGCCTCCTGGAACATGTGAGATTTTTATATTTTTTTTCAAATGAACGATTTTATTGAGGTTTTTCAAAAATTCTAATTCAAGTATGCTCTGCTGAAATTTTTTTGGGGTTCTGGTTCTACAGCAGGATTTTAATTAAATCTTTTTATATTTTTAAAATCGAGGAGTTCCAGCCTCCTTTGGGAAAATGTGAGATTTTTATGATTTTTTTTAAAAGAACGATTTTTTTTGAGGTTTTTCAACAAATTTCTAATTCAAGTATGCTCTGCTGATATTTTTTGAGAGTTCTGGTTCTAACAGGATTTTAATTAAGATTTTTTATATTTTTAAAATCGAGGAGTTCCAGCCTCCTGGAAATGTGAGATTTTTATATTTTTTTTTTAAAAGAACGATTTTTTTTGAGGTTTTTCAACAAATTTCTAATTCAAGTATGCTCTGCTGATATTTTTTGAGAGTTCTGGTTCTACAGCAGGATTTTTAAATTAAATTTTTATATTTTTGAGAAATCGAGGAGTTCCAGCCCCCTTGGGAACATGTGGTTTTTATGTTTTTTTTTTAAATGAACGATTTTTTTTGAGGTTTTTTAAAAATTTTTAATTCAAGTATGCTCTGCTGATATTTTTATGAGATTTTTGGTTCTACAGCAGGATTTTAAATTTAAGATCTTTTATATTTTTAAAAAAACGAGGAGTTCAGCCTCCTGGAACATGTGAGATTTTATGATTTTTTTTTAAATGAACGATTTTTTTTGAGGTTTTTCAACAAATTTCTAATTCAAGTATGCTCTGCTGATTTTTTATGAGAGTTTGGTTCTACAGCAGGATTTTAATTAAAACTTTAAAATTCTTTGAGAAATCGAGGAGTTCCAGCCTCCTTGGAACATGTGAGATTTTTATGATTTTTTTTCAAATGAAAGTTTTTTTTGAGGTTTTCAACAAATTTTTAATTCAAGTATGCTCTGCTGAAATTTTTTTGGGGTTCTGGTTCTACAGCAGGATTTTAATTAAATTTTTAAAATTCTTTTAAAATCGAGGAGTTCCAGCCTCCTTGGAACATGTGGATTTTTATGATTTTTTTTTAAATGAAAGATTTTTATTGAGGTTTTAACAAATTTCTAATTCAAGTAGCTCTGCTGATTTTTTATGAGAGTTTGGTTCTACAGCAGGATTTTAAATTTAAAAACTATTTTTTATTTTTTGAGAAAACGAGGAGTTTCCCTTCCTTGGAACAAGTGAGTGTTTTATGATTTTTTTTTCAAATGAACGATTTTTTTGAGGTTTTTAAACAAATTTCTATTCAAGTATGCTCTGTGATATTTTATGAGAGTTCTGGTCCCCCAAAACAGTTTTTTTTTTAAAGGATTTTTATATTTTTGAGAAAATTTTTTAAATTTTTTCCGCTTGGAACAAATTTTTTTTTAAAAATTTTTTTTTTAAAAAGATTTTTAATTTTTCAAAAAATTTTTTAAATTTTTTTTGGGAATATTTTGAAAAGTCGGCTAAGGAATTTTATAAAACTTTAAAATTTTTTTCCGAAAAGATCGCTCGGGAAGTTAGAGATATTTTTTCAAATGACTTTTTATAGGTAAAAACCCCAAATTTTTTAAAATCTTCGGGAATTAGAATTCTGTCAAGAGAATTTTTTATTTTTATCCTTTTGGGAAAAGATTCAAATTCCGACATGGGATTTTTAGAACAAAAAACGTTATTGATTTCCCAAAAATTTTATTCCGTAGCCTGGGTTTATTTTTGAGAAAGGGTTTAACAAATTTAATAAATTAAAATGTTTAAATGAGGGAGGGGGAGCCCTTTAAAAATTTTAAGGGAATAGGGTTTTTTTTTCAATTTTAAATTATAAATATAAATTTATTTAAGTTTTGCTGGTTGGTAAAAATTTAAATCCCGGAAAGATTAATGAAAGATCTTAAAAAAACTTGGTCCAGGTTCCAGTGGAAGTAGAAGTTTAAATTAACGATATGAGGGTTACCAAAATCAGGGTATAAGAGAGATGGTTTCCGGATTAATTGAAAATCTTTTTATTTATAGTCAGCTAGGTCCGAAATTAAAAGTAATCCCCAAAGAACTTTTATTAATTTTTAAAAATTTAATTAAATTTGCTATAATTTTTTTGCACAAAAAAAATAATTTTAAACTAAAGAGACCAGCCTGACCAAAATTTAAATTTTTATGACCCAAACATAAATGATAAAAATTAACGTTTTAATTTTTTACTGTTTTTCAGCTTTTTTAGCTTTTTCAATGTTTTCTTTCATTTTTTTTTTTTTTTTTCAAGAAAATTTTTTTTGAGGTTTTTAAAATCTAATTCAAAAATTATCTTCTAAATTAATAAAACTGCTTTTTTTTTAAAAATGGGATTTTTTTACACTTCTCGCTACTTCTTTTCCCTTTTATTTTTTTAATCTTCATAATTTTTTTTTAAAAATTTTCCCCATCTTAATTTTTTTTTATAACGGAAGGGGGAATATCTAAAGTATTTCTATTTAAAATTGTTATTTAAAAGTAATTCTGAGTTTAAAGATAAATCAGTTATTAAATTTTCTAATTCTTTTTTATGTGTTAATTTTGTTTGTCTTTGACTTTTTATGCTTTATCTACAATATTTTTTTATTTTTTTAGAGAAAATTTGGTTTTTTTGTATTTTCATTTTAATTTCAAATGGACAGTAATTTAATAATTTATCTTTTTTTAATTGTACAACAAGAAAAATTCTACCCAGTAAATATTTTATAAATCAAAAAAAGCGTTCATAATTTTTTCAAAAATTAAAATCAAATTCTACTGGATTAAAAACTACTGGAAAAAAAAACTGGATCAAATTCTACTGGAAAAAAATAGTTTTGTCAATAGATGGCGTTAGCGTGCGTCTGTTCCAAAACAATCTCGATGTATTCTCTCTCTCGAACCCCGAGGGGGGGAGAGGAAAACGGCTTCAGGGCAGTGCCCTCTTGCCGTTAGGCTCTTCCGCCGCCCATGAATATGGGCGGGTCCTTGGGTTGGGCGTTTAGCCCGAGGTAAAATGTCCTAAAGAGGGACAGGATTTAGAAGGACTGGACGAAAGGCGTGAGCTATGCGCTACCCGGGCGGTCAGCACGGCTGAATGAGACCCTCGGTGATCCCGGGGAGGCTCAGCTAGGCGACCAGCGACCTTGGTAGCAGCTCAGGAATCAGAAGTAGGGGAAGGATGTCTCCAGGTAGTCTTCGGGCGTGCGGCGGACGGAGTGCCACGGAGCGATGTCTCGGATGTTGAGGGGGATACGAGGCGTCGGCTCCGTGGTAGACGCGGGCAGCTAGCTGGTGATGTGACTCTCTAGGCTTTCGATACGGAGGTCGCGCTGAATGGTAGCGTTCCTCACGTATCTAGGAGCCTGGACGACTCGTCGGAGAGCCACATTTTGCACCGTCTCAAGGACCTTCCGAAGACTAGGTCTCGTGACGGAGTACCAAGCTGGGGACGCGTACGTCAGATGGGTCTGACGTACGTTTTGTACAACCCCAGCCTGGTGCGGAGGGAAGGCGGGATCGGAATAAGGGACGCAGCAGGGTTAGTGCAGCTTCGCGCTGCGTGTCTGGCTTTAGCTACCTGGGCCGACATGGAAAGTTTCCTTTCTATGGAGACGCCCAGGTAGGTGACTTGGCGGGACCATTTGACCTGTTACCCTGGAGAACAAGCGGAGGAGGCAGCTTGTGGAGCCCAAACGTAATCGCTTGGGTCTTGGCCACGTTAATCGTGAGCCTCCACTCCGCAAACCAGTCCGGTAGCAGGTCGAGGGCACGCTGGAGTTTGAGAGCCGCGTGGGTGAGGTTCAGGACTTAGCCAGGAACGCAATGTCATCGGCATAGAGGGCCAGTGTGACATTGTCGTGAACTGCGATGTCATTGTGTACATGGAATACAGGGTAGGAGAGATGGGACTACCCTGGGGTACCCCTGCTGCGATGGGATGGCTGCTGGATAGAACGTGGTCCACTCTAACCCGGAAGGTTCTGCCGCGGAGGAATTCGGCCAGAACCCTCACCAGGTGATGGGGAGTGCCCGCCCGGATCACTTTGTGGAGCAATCCGGGGTGCCACACCCTGTCGAACGCCTTCGACACGTCCAGGAAGATCGCTGCTGCCTTGTCCTTCCTGTTCATGGCGGCCGCTGCGAAGTGGAGGACGCGTGCTAGTTGCAAAGTGTCGAATGACCACTGCGAATCCAAACTGCTCGGGGCGCGGTTGGAAGTGCGCCTCCAAGAGAGGGAGCAGTAGTCTCTCGAACAGCTTGGATAAGGCGTTCAGCAGGGTAAATGGGTCGGTAGCGTCGGGGCGCCTTCGGTCCTTCCCTGGCTTCGGAATCATCACTAGCAGGCCTTCCTTCCATGCCCGGGGAAATATCCCAGCCGTAGGATGGCGTTGAAAAGCCTGGTGAGTGATGATATGGTCCGCATGGGGGATGCTGTAGTGCCAGGTTAGGCACACCATCTATCCCCGGAGCTTTCCTAGGCTTGAGCCGCGCGATCGCCTTCTTCACGCTTGACGGGGAGAAGAAGGGCGGAAGAGGACTTGGGCTAGGGGGGTCCGATAGGAAGGCGGTGACCGCTTGCTCCAGCTGTGCGTGGTGCTCCGGTAGCAAGCTGGGATTGGGTGCGAATTGACTCTCAAGGTGGTCTGCCAGGATTTCGGCCCTTCCTTGAGAGTCGTAGCACAGCGTGCCATTGGGTTGGAAGAGAGATCGGATGGGGGGCGGCTTCTTGGTAAGCTGCCGGCACAGCTTCGTGAGAGACGCTTCGTCCTCGGTAGCGTCACGAATCCTCGCGTCGCAACTCTCGGCATTGGACTCCGAGAGCGCTGCGCGAATACGCTCCACCAAGACGTTGAGTTTCGTCTTGGTGGCGGGCTCGCGGGTCTGTTGCCACTCACTGCGCGTCTTCCTCTTACGCGCAATGAGGTCAGCAATGTGCCGTGGAGTTGGGGGAAGTCTTACCGGACTGGCGGGGGCGGTAGCCTCACGGAGGGCAGTCTGGATCGTCGCTGTGATCGACGCCTCAAGTCTATCGACACTAGGCGGATCATCAAGCGGTTCCTCTCGTGGCCGAGTCAGCTGGGAAGTGAGGGCCTCGAAGCGGGGCCAGCAGATTCGTCCCCTACGTAAAGGGGGGTGCACTGCGATTGCTGGCGTTCCCCGTACGGCGAAGAGGACGGAGAGGTGGTCAGACCCATAGGCATCAGGTAGGGATTCCGGCTGTTCGAGGGACACCGAGCTGGCATCGACCCCTTTGTGCACGATCAGGTCGATCGTGGTTCCGGGGAAGTTGCTATTATGAGAGTAGTGGGTGGGCTCGTCAGGCCCTTCCACTACATACCCATTCCTGTCAGCGTCCTCGAACAGCTTCCTACCAGTGGTGCACGCAATGTGGCAGCGCCACGCTTGGTGTTTGGCGTTCCAGTCCCCTGCCGAAATGGTGGGGGTTGTACTACCAAGGACAAGCTTCATTTCGCTAAGTCTTAGCGTGGAGTTGGGGGGTCGGTAGATGGCATACAGCCTGACAGGTTGCCTGCCAACCATTACCTCGATCCCCAGGGACTGGAACGACATCGTAGCCAGGTCAGGAAGAGGAAGGTGAGGAAGGCTGCGTCTGACTGCGATGAGGAGGCCGCGCCACGCGTTTTCCTCAGCGTCCAGGCGCAGGGTGTGGTAGCCTGGGATGGCTAGGGGCTCTGAGGCTCTCAGATGGGTCTCATTTATGAGAGCCACATCTATGTTTTGTTCTCTGAGAAGGAGCCGGAGGAAGTGGGCTTTGTTTCTCAGAGAACAGGCGTTCCAAAACATGATGCGTAGCTCAGCCATTTGTGAGCAAACGCATCATGCCTGAAAGCACGACCTCAACTGGGTCCCGATTTCCTTAAGGGCCATAAGGACTTCCTTAAGGACGTCGATAGCCCGTCGAGAGTAGCGCGGGCCTCGCCTGAAACTGGGACAGCCTGGCGCTGGGAGGATTGTGCAGCATCAGGGGCTGCACGGACTGCGGTGGGTTGGCTGGTTGGGACAGAAGAACAGGCCGTCCCCTTCTTCCTCTTACCCTTAGACCTCTTCTTGGAGGCACTACGGCCGACTCCGCCATCCCTCGTAGAAGGCGGATTGGCCGGAGCCATCAAAGAAGAGGCCTGTGCGTCCGCGGCTACCTTGTTGGTAGGGACCGGGGCGACCGATGCCAGAGGCTTAGTGGCAGCTGTGAGGGCCAGTGTACCAGCCTTCTTATTCCTGAGTTCCTTCTTTATTTGAGGGCACGAAGAATAATTGGCTGGATGGGCCCCCCCACAGTTGGCGCACGTGGCGGGCTGCTCTAATGGGCGCGGGCAGTCCTGCGCGCGATGCTCTTCTCCGCATCTCACGCAGGCCAATCTGCGGTGGCACCCATGGCTCGAGTGCCGGAAGGCCTGGCAGCGGTGACACTGCGCTGGGCCCTTCCGGCTGCGCCAGGCTTCTATTTTGACGCCAGGCATGTACAGCAACTCATTGATGCTGTAGATGCCTGGCACGAGGTCCGGGGTATTGACCAGGACCGCAAAGAAGATGCAGCCCGGCCGACCTTTCCTCGCCCGGATCGGCCGGACATACTCGGCCTGATACCCAGCGCCTCCGTAATCTCCTCAGGAGTGGTCGTCACAGGAAGCCCCCTGATGGCCACCTTGCGACTCATTTCCGAGGGGAGTGCGTAGGAGAACCAGCTAATCTTTTCCGTCATCTCCAGGTTGGCGAGGTACCGCTGGATAGTTCGATATTCACCCTCCGACACTGGAGAGAAGCGCACACCTTTCCCAAATGGGCGCGCGTTGGGTGCGTGTCCCAACCTCTCTTTGAGCACCCGGAAGTGGGTCGCCCAGTTGGGCAGGGTCTCCACAACGAGAGGTGGGTAGCGAGGCCTCGGTTTTGGGGCGGGTGCAGCTGCTGGAGCCGGTGCCGCCTGCGCCGCCTGGCTCGGGCTTCCTGCCCGGAGCGCATCGGCAAAGGTGACCGAGCTATCAGTAGCGGCACCCATGGTGCTGATGGTGGTAGCGGTATTGGGTGCGACAGTTTTAGGCGCTGAATTCTGTGCCTGAAGGCGTGGGTCCCTAGAGGCTCCCGGGGCGGCGGGGCGCGGTTGCGCGCAAAGCCTTTTTGGATCGGATTCGGGGGCCTCATCAGCGGGCCTGGGTCTTCTGACAGGGGTGAGGGCTGATGTCGGCGCCTCCTCCATCCCAATATTTGCGGTGTCGGCGCTCGCGAGCTCTCTCTCTTTATCGTTGAGGAACATGCAAATATGTTCCAGCAACGACTTGGAGATAGCCCCACGCTGCCGCAAATGGGACACAAGGATCATGTCCCTATGCAGCTGCGTTCTGGGCGACAACTCCGCCTCATACCGAGACGGCGCAGATGGCGACCTCTTAGAGAGTTGTACCTCTCTAGCTGCGGGCCTGGAAGCCCGCTGCGGCGTTATAGTTGGGTCTGTTCCACGCGGGGAGGTGGTAACAACACCCGCGGGGGGCACTGAGACCGCCAGTTGGGGGCCGGAAACACCAGTGGAGCGCGCTTTCAAGTCGCGCGCCTCTAGTGTCCGGGAGTGCGCCCCAAAAGCGGGCTTGGCCATAGAACGACCCAACTCAGTGATGCCACTGGAGACTGACACAAGGCCGGAGTCGGTTGCGGTCGGCAAGGGACCGATAAGGGGCATGCTCCGCGCAGAAGCGGTGCCCGCTGAAGTTCCTGCTCCGGAGAGGTGAAAGGCGCGAGGGGGTGGGGTTGGTCCCGACCCACTGGCCCCTACGTCCGAAGGAGGTCTGGTGCGCGAACGGGAGCGATCCCGCTGCGCATTCTTTCGGCCGCTCATTTCTGAGACGGCAACTTATTTGCTGAAAGCCCGCACACGACAACCATACGGTCAACAGAAGACCGAGAATCGACTTTAGGTGACGTCACCACGACGTCACAAAAGCGACACGGCAACAGAACGCCGGCGAAAACTATAGAATATTTACGAATTAAATATTTAAAATTTCCAAGGACAAGAGAAAGGTTCGGGCCGTATGAGCGTAATGAATACGTCAGTACAGTGCGAAGCTTGCAATCCTCCAAAACAATATATTTGTTGCACATATTTATATACAATTTTATTAACATTAATTAATAACTACAACTTCTTATATCAATATAGATTATATTTAAAAATTAAAACGAAGACATAACCGGTTTGTTAATGTTTTTATTAACTCTATAAAATATACAAATACAATTTTATTTTAATTATTATTTTCTTTCACAAAATAAATTGTATGAGGCACACTTATTTATTTAAATATTTTGTAACTATCTCTCTCTCCAAAGATGACGTTAATATTAATGTAATTAAACAAAAGTACATATTAGGCTATCGATATTCTCAAATTCTACTAAACTATATTAAAATTCTTTCAAATATTATGATCATTTTATTTATATATGTATATATATGTATATATATATGTATATATATATATATATATATATATATATATATATATATATATATATATATATATATATATATATATATATATATATATATATATATATATATATATATATATATATATATATATATATATATATATATCTATATATATATAATATATATATATATATATATATATATATATATATATATATATATATATATATATATATATATATATATATATATATATATATATATATATATATATATATATAATATATATATATATATATATATATATATATATATATATATATATATTTTTTTTGATTTTATAAAATATTTACTTGGTATAATTTTTCTTGTTGTACAATTAAAAAAGATAAATTATTAAATTACTGTCCATTTGAAATTAAAAATGAAAATAAAAAAAAACCAAATCTTTTCTCATAAAAAAATAAAAAAATATTGTAGATAAAGCATAAAAAGTCAAAGACAAACAAAATTAACACAGTAAAAAAGAATTAGAAAATTTAATAACTGATTTATCTTTAAAATCAGAATTAATTTTAAATAACAAATCTTTAGTAGAAGATACTTTAGATATTCACAATTCAGTTATAAAAATAAATTAAGATGGGAAGATTTTAAAAAAATTCATGAAGATGAAAAACATAAAGGAAATGAAGTAGCGAGAAGTGTAATAAAATCCCATTTTAAGAAAAAAGCAGTTTTATTAATTTAGAAGATAATATTTTAGAATTAGATTTTAATAACTCCACGACTCAATAATTTCAAAATTTTCTTGAAAAAAAGAAAAAAATGACAAGAAAACATTGAAAAAGCTAAAAAAGCTGAGAAACAGTAAAATTAAAACGTTAAGTTTTTATCATTTATGCTTTGGTCATAAAGATTTAAAGCTTTGGTCAGTGTCTGGTGCGTCTTTAGTTCTAAAATTAATTTTTTTTGTGCACAAAAAGTTATAGCAATTATTTAATTAAATTATTAAATAATTATATTAATTAATGATTACTCTATGGTGATTACTCTATGATGTTAGCGGACCTAGCGGTGAACGTATGCGAAATAGACAATGAGATTGTATCACTATTATCATCCAGGAATACCATCTCATCTGTATGACCCTGATCCGCTGTCTCGGCTAACTCCTCATAGTCGTTAATTTACATGTTAGCTTCTACTTACTCACTGGCAACCTGGCACCAAACGCAAATTTTGTAAGCATGAGCGTCTACCTACAGCTTATATCTTTCCAGGATTGGTGATACTTTACCTGAACCTACTGCATAACTTAAATAATATATTTCATATTTCACTAATTTACAATTACGAATATATAAAAATCCTGATTCCTGTAAAATTTTTAAAAGGGCTACCCTACCCTCACCTTCTAAATCAGTATTAATATTATTAAGATTATGTTATTATACTTTCTCAACTAAATCAAGCTCATGGCGTAGCGAGAATAAATTATTTTCATTGGTAATTATCACAGTAACGTTTGTTTGTTCTAAAAAATCCCTTCCAAGTATAGCTGATTCACTAACTGATGCGTCAGGTACTACATGAAATACACCTCTAATGATATATTGGGAATTTTAATGGAATTAAGAATTTGAAGATTACATTTTACTACATTATTTTGTCGGTTTTTTGTCGACAATTTGTCGGTTAAGGTTAATTAACGAATAACAAAAAATAAGAAACGGGCCCACCATAGGATGTAGTGGAATGCCAACTGCCGGTCTGTATTTGCACAGGCGTACTTCTTTAAATGAAGGTTGCTCATTAATCTTCTTCCGCTCTGGGCAGGCCATGTGTCCTGCTTTGCTGCACACAAAACATGTGACAGGACCTAAAAGAGCCTGTAACTTCAAGGTCAGGCTCAGCTCAGGTTGCATAGAAGTCTTATGGGCTGATACTTTGATAACCTGACGTCCTTCTGACATAACACAGATCACACTAATCCCGTCATAACATCTACTGACATTTCAGTATTGGGATTACATTAAATCCTGTGCTGCAGATGAATTTAAATATTTCATCAAAGTAATCTTGGTTTAACGAACTTAGCTTATTCATATACTATGAATGATACGACATTCCACCAAACACATAACACACAACTCCGATGTCCACGATAATTAATTAATTACACTATAGACACTTAGTCTGTTCCCGTTTTTGACGTGTCATTATTTTATTTTCGTATAGTCAATAATAAGTATACTTATTTATATTTATATTCTGTTGGTATAGAATAAATATTGATCGTAAGAAATTGTTACAATTATCTTTACATTCGTTTTCTATCTATTATTACTAAGAAATGCTAACGGTTGACTTTTTTGTTATCCTCAGCTACTGTACTACACATCGAGTTGAGCACCTCCTCGTCTTGAATGTAGAAGCTCTGATAGCGGGATGCCAATTCACACCTGTAAGTAATCAAAACTTGGTTCCTAACTTACGCTTAAGCTTGTGTGTATGTATTGAGACTCTGTGTAGGTATAAATATGATAACAAGGCTTGATAAATAAAAATGTAAAGCTAGTTAATAAGAGTCCAATAAAAGAGTGAAAATTTTTTAACACAAAATGTATTTATTTTTCATTACAGGTCTTGTCTAATGCTAATGTAGATAATTTTTTCAAATAAAAAAATCATACGAATAGTCATATAAAGGTAAAACCTGCTATGAGATGATACTACAATGCCGCGTATTCGAGACCTACAGGGTACTTTTCGTCGACCTTGAGATATGAAAATTGGCAGCAAGCTTTATTGAGATTTCCTGCTTGGCATTTAGACATACAAGGCAACTGTTTCTTATTTATTTATTTATGAGACCAACCTACAATTGTTACAATACATACATTCAGATGAAAGATAATATACACCAAATAAAAATATTCTAATTGTATAATAAATTATAGGTAAGGAATACTTCTTCTTCTTCTTCTTCTTCTTGGCATTAGTCCCGGCTTCGTTTGTCAGGGTCTGCCTTCCGACTAAGCTTACTCCACTTTCCCATTTGAAACTCCATTTTATTTCCAAGCTAATAAAATTATAAAAAAAACATACGTTATTTAATTTTCTTACTAAAAATTCTATACCTGCAGAAAATTACCCTTTTTATACAATAGATCCTTCATCTGGTAAAGTAGAAATAGACAATGTAAGATGTGACAATTTAGTATAAATATGCCGCCCTCATAAAGTTGTTAAAGCATGTTTGAATGTCACTGATATTGCAGGATTAGTCAAAGGAGCTAGTGAAGGAGTAGGTTTAGGAAATTGCTTTTTGAATCATATCAGAAATTTAGATGCTATTTTTCATGCTCTTAGATGTTTTGAGAGCACTGGCATTTTGCATGTTGATGATTCGGTCGATCCACTTCGGGACATTTCAGTTGTTTACGACGAATTACACTTACTAAGCATTATAAAAAATTGATAAAAGATGCAAGAGGCAAAGCTCACGATAAAAAATTGAAAGATAGACTTGCGCTGGTAGAAAGAATATTAAAAATTTTGGAGACTTCTTGGTACAACGGACATTCTTATACTGACGAAGAAGTGGCTTTTATTACTACTCTAGATTTGTTTACAGTTAAAAATGTAGTTTATTTAGCAAATGTCAGTAAAGAAAGCAGAAGTTTGTTCGTATAATGATACATCTCCTCATATATAGAAGAATACTCGTAGGTGAAGCTGCTAATAAAAGAACTAATTTTTTTTTAATGTTTATAGTGAGTTATCGCTACAGATGTCACTACCACTAATTTTCGATTGACTTCACAAATTCAAGTAACTTCGATAATCGATTACACAAATACTACACAAACTACAATACTGTTCAACAAATATCGATGTTTCATATTGCCAGTTTACACTTAGATGGAACACAAAGGGGGGGTAGT
>JAXRJS010000191.1:20000-22947 GCA_037127375.1 Dione juno | reverse complement strand
TGTATATTGTTACGATTTTTGTATATTTATTTCGGTTTCGATATATATATAATTCAATTCTATTCTATTCTATTATTAATAATTAAATATTAGGATAAGACGTCTCGCATAATGAAAACTTTATGCAATTTCAAAGCGTTTACGGAAATATATTGTGGCCCTGAAAAGGGCCTTTTAATAATTTTGGCGCACAATGCTCGTGATGCGCGCAGTACCCCGCGGCGGCGATGGTGGGTAGTGTATCCGTGTGCGATCCACTATCAAAACACATATATATACATACACACACACACACACACACATACACGTGGTTGACGTCACGCTGCACTATGCACTAAATAGAGATGCGAGAATTAGGCCTTTTTCTCAGTCTTCTTGGGCAAGAGTACGGCCTGGATGTTCGGCAGGACACCGCCCTGTGCGATCGTAACGCCCGAGAGCAACTTGTTCAACTCCTCGTCGTTTCTGATCGCCAATTGGAGATGTCTGGGGATGATCCTCGTCTTTTTGTTGTCGCGAGCCGCGTTTCCAGCCAACTCGAGCACTTCGGCGGCCAGATATTCCATTACGGCCGCCAGGTAAACCGGTGCGCCGGCACCTACGCGCTCTGCGTAGTTGCCCTTCCTCAGAAGTCTGTGTATACGTCCCACGGGAAACTGAAGGCCTGCACGATTGGAGCGAGACTTCGCCTTCCCCTTTACTTTGCCACCTTTACCGCGACCCGACATTATACGTGCGAGTTAATATATATATATATATGTATATATCGATACAAAGATACGAGCGTCCGCGGGCGTGTGCGCGCGGCGGTTCTGTTTAGATTTATAAGTTACCGCACGCGTGTTTTTTTTTATATTGCGGCACCGCGCGCACAATAGGTGGGGATGTGACCGAGGCACTACGACGACGGATGAGCACGATCACCGCCGAGGGAACCCGATCACCGCCAAGACCTCTTTACGTTTCATTTTTAATTATTAACTAAACTTTATATACATACCTATTTATTATTATTATTATTTTTTTTTATATAATAATAATAATTATTATTTTTATATTTATTATTATTATTATTATTGTTATGTATTTTTATTTACTTACTGTATTGTGTTATGTACTCATTTATTTATGTTTATACGTGTAGGCTGCATATTGCTTAGATCTGATCCTTCCATATTCAAATTAGAAAATTTTAAAATTTTAGATATACTGTGGTGTGTATTTTTGCCGCCAAATCAGTAAAAGTATTTGTGTGTAGAGAAATTTTCATAATGTTTATTATTTATATATATATATATATATATATATATATATATATATATATATATATATATATATATATATATATATATATATTTTGTTTTTATTATAATGCTCGTGAGGGACGTCTCGTCGTAGAAACCAGCAATACATTTTCTCTGAATTCTTTGTTAGCCCTGAAAAGGGCTTTTTGTCGTGCTATTATTGCACATTTCGACGTTCTATCGTCGTCACCGCCGCCGCCGCCGCTACTGTTGCCGCGAGCGCCGCGGCGTCGACGTCGTTGGGACGCCGTTTTGTGGTAAGAATTCATGTGTTTCGTCGTCGTGGACGATGATGATAATGACGATGGTGATGTCGCAGTTGTTGTTGTTATTGTAGTAGTAGTAGTCGTAGTAGTAGTAGTAGTAGTAGTAGTAGTAGTAGTAGTAGTAGTAGTAGTAGTAGTAGTAGTGGTGGTGGTGATGACGGTGGTAGTACGAATGTGAACCGTCTTCGACATCTCGCTACGCTGTATTATTACAACTACACCGCCACCGCCGCCGCCGCCGCCGCCGCACAACACTCGCACAAGTATCTTACGTAGCGTTAACTCGTTTAACGCTGTGTTATTACTTTTTCGCAGCTGCTGCGGCCTTCTTCGCTGCCGCCGGCTTGGATCTGGGTGTCGCGGCCTTCTTGGGTTTGGGTGCTTTCGGCTTCTTCGTCGGCGGCTTGGCGGTCTTCTTCGCCTTAGAGGCGGCGGCGGCGGCGCCGCCTTTTGCCTTCGAGGAGGACGCCGATGCGGCGGCCGCCGCGGTGGCTTTCTTGGCCGCCGCGGACGCGGCGGCGGGCTTCTTTCTGGCGGCTGCCGCCTTCTTGTCTTTGATGGTGGCCTTCGATTTGGACGACTTTGACGGCGACGACGCGGAAGCGGCGGACGCTGCCGCGGCGGCTGCCTTCTTACCACCGCCCCTACCGGAGGCGGCGGCCGCGGCACCGACCGCCTTCTTCGACCTGGCGCCGCCGGACGACGCGGCGGAGGCCGCGCCCGAAGCGGCCGATCCCTTGCCGCCGGCCGTGGCGCCGGACGCCTGCTTGCCCTTCGACGCGGACGACTTGGACTCGAGTTTGAAACTTCCCGAGGCGCCCTTGCCTTTGGTCTGTATCAGAGCGCCGGACTCTACGGCGCTCTTCAGATACTTTCTGATGAACGGCGCCAATTTCTCGGCGTCCACTTTGTACTGGGCCGCTATGTACTTCTTGATAGCCTGGAGCGAGGAACCGCTGCGCTCTTTGAGCTCCTTGATGGCGCTGTTCACCATCTCGGAGGTTTTCGGGTGGGTCGGTTTCGCCTTAGGCTTCTTGGCGGCTGCCGCGGAGCCGCCGGCCGGCGCCGCCGCCGACGCTTTGGGCTTCTTCGCGGGCGTAGCCGGGGCGGGAGCTTCGGATGCAACTGCGGTATCGGCCATTTTAATTATTATATATTGATTATAATTTTTTATATATTTTTTTTCTCACTTATCAAAACACACGCACACAAACACGCGCAATATGTCGTGCACTCTCCACTGGACCACACCACCGCGCGCGAGAACAACACGACGGCGAGAAAACACGCACGTAGTAGCAATAGTAGTTGCAGTAGTAGTCGTCAGCGACGAGTGAAGAGTATAGTTTATATATTTATATATATATAAATATGCGG
>JAXRJS010000191.1:0-15000 GCA_037127375.1 Dione juno | reverse complement strand
AGTCAGATTGTATATGAATAAATGTGTCAATAATGAGGAGTGTAGTTACTGCAGTTGTTCTATATAATATATATGTATGTATATTGTTTTTTATGTTATATGTATATTGTTACGATTTTTGTATATTTATTTCGGTTTCGATATATATATAATTCAATTCTATTCTATTCTATTATTAATAATTAAATATTAGGATAAGACGTCTCGCATAATGAAAACTTTATGCAATTTCAAAGCGTTTACGGAAATATATTGTGGCCCTGAAAAGGGCCTTTTAATAATTTTGGCGCACAATGCTCGTGATGCGCGCAGTACCCCGCGGCGGCGATGGTGGGTAGTGTATCCGTGTGCGATCCACTATCAAAACACATATATATACATACACACACACACACACACACATACACGTGGTTGACGTCACGCTGCACTATGCACTAAATAGAGATGCGAGAATTAGGCCTTTTTCTCAGTCTTCTTGGGCAAGAGTACGGCCTGGATGTTCGGCAGGACACCGCCCTGTGCGATCGTAACGCCCGAGAGCAACTTGTTCAACTCCTCGTCGTTTCTGATCGCCAATTGGAGATGTCTGGGGATGATCCTCGTCTTTTTGTTGTCGCGAGCCGCGTTTCCAGCCAACTCGAGCACTTCGGCGGCCAGATATTCCATTACGGCCGCCAGGTAAACCGGTGCGCCGGCACCTACGCGCTCTGCGTAGTTGCCCTTCCTCAGAAGTCTGTGTATACGTCCCACGGGAAACTGAAGGCCTGCACGATTGGAGCGAGACTTCGCCTTCCCCTTTACTTTGCCACCTTTACCGCGACCCGACATTATACGTGCGAGTTAATATATATATATATATGTATATATCGATACAAAGATACGAGCGTCCGCGGGCGTGTGCGCGCGGCGGTTCTGTTTAGATTTATAAGTTACCGCACGCGTGTTTTTTTTTATATTGCGGCACCGCGCGCACAATAGGTGGGGATGTGACCGAGGCACTACGACGACGGATGAGCACGATCACCGCCGAGGGAACCCGATCACCGCCAAGACCTCTTT
Source organism: Dione juno (assembly GCA_037127375.1). Lineage (NCBI taxonomy): Eukaryota > Metazoa > Arthropoda > Insecta > Lepidoptera > Nymphalidae > Dione > Dione juno. The sequence continues at coordinate 13,941 of JAXRJS010000191.1, read as the reverse complement.
ACGTTTCATTTTTAATTATTAACTAAACTTTATATACATACCTATTTATTATTATTATTATTTTTTTTTATATAATAATAATAATTATTATTTTTATATTTATTATTATTATTATTATTATTGTTATGTATTTTTATTTACTTACTGTATTGTGTTATGTACTCATTTATTTATGTTTATACGTGTAGGCTGCATATTGCTTAGATCTGATCCTTCCATATTCAAATTAGAAAATTTTAAAATTTTAGATATACTGTGGTGTGTATTTTTGCCGCCAAATCAGTAAAAGTATTTGTGTGTAGAGAAATTTTCATAATGTTTATTATTTATATATATATATATATATATATATATATATATATATATATATATATATATATATATATATATATATATATATATTTTGTTTTTATTATAATGCTCGTGAGGGACGTCTCGTCGTAGAAACCAGCAATACATTTTCTCTGAATTCTTTGTTAGCCCTGAAAAGGGCTTTTTGTCGTGCTATTATTGCACATTTCGACGTTCTATCGTCGTCACCGCCGCCGCCGCCGCTACTGTTGCCGCGAGCGCCGCGGCGTCGACGTCGTTGGGACGCCGTTTTGTGGTAAGAATTCATGTGTTTCGTCGTCGTGGACGATGATGATAATGACGATGGTGATGTCGCAGTTGTTGTTGTTATTGTAGTAGTAGTAGTCGTAGTAGTAGTAGTAGTAGTAGTAGTAGTAGTAGTAGTAGTAGTAGTAGTAGTAGTAGTAGTGGTGGTGGTGATGACGGTGGTAGTACGAATGTGAACCGTCTTCGACATCTCGCTACGCTGTATTATTACAACTACACCGCCACCGCCGCCGCCGCCGCCGCCGCACAACACTCGCACAAGTATCTTACGTAGCGTTAACTCGTTTAACGCTGTGTTATTACTTTTTCGCAGCTGCTGCGGCCTTCTTCGCTGCCGCCGGCTTGGATCTGGGTGTCGCGGCCTTCTTGGGTTTGGGTGCTTTCGGCTTCTTCGTCGGCGGCTTGGCGGTCTTCTTCGCCTTAGAGGCGGCGGCGGCGGCGCCGCCTTTTGCCTTCGAGGAGGACGCCGATGCGGCGGCCGCCGCGGTGGCTTTCTTGGCCGCCGCGGACGCGGCGGCGGGCTTCTTTCTGGCGGCTGCCGCCTTCTTGTCTTTGATGGTGGCCTTCGATTTGGACGACTTTGACGGCGACGACGCGGAAGCGGCGGACGCTGCCGCGGCGGCTGCCTTCTTACCACCGCCCCTACCGGAGGCGGCGGCCGCGGCACCGACCGCCTTCTTCGACCTGGCGCCGCCGGACGACGCGGCGGAGGCCGCGCCCGAAGCGGCCGATCCCTTGCCGCCGGCCGTGGCGCCGGACGCCTGCTTGCCCTTCGACGCGGACGACTTGGACTCGAGTTTGAAACTTCCCGAGGCGCCCTTGCCTTTGGTCTGTATCAGAGCGCCGGACTCTACGGCGCTCTTCAGATACTTTCTGATGAACGGCGCCAATTTCTCGGCGTCCACTTTGTACTGGGCCGCTATGTACTTCTTGATAGCCTGGAGCGAGGAACCGCTGCGCTCTTTGAGCTCCTTGATGGCGCTGTTCACCATCTCGGAGGTTTTCGGGTGGGTCGGTTTCGCCTTAGGCTTCTTGGCGGCTGCCGCGGAGCCGCCGGCCGGCGCCGCCGCCGACGCTTTGGGCTTCTTCGCGGGCGTAGCCGGGGCGGGAGCTTCGGATGCAACTGCGGTATCGGCCATTTTAATTATTATATATTGATTATAATTTTTTATATTTTTTTTTTCTCACTTATCAAAACACACGCACACAAACACGCGCAATATGTCGTGCACTCTCCACTGGACCACACCACCGCGCGCGAGAACAACACGACGGCGAGAAAACACGCACGTAGTAGCAATAGTAGTTGCAGTAGTAGTCGTCAGCGACGAGTGAAGAGTATAGTTTATATATTTATATATATATAAATATGCGGCGAGGTTGTACGCTACTAGCGGGGTAGAGGTCGCTAGTGGCAGTAAGAGCGTTAGCGATACCGTGAGGAGAGCCGCGGTGTCGCTAGACATTTTCTCGTACGAACGCTCAAAACTTTTCACTAGCATGCATCTAGATAATAAGAATTTATACATTATTTGAGGTATATTGACAAACCCGCGACACGTACGGGGCACACTTGTGAACCTGTCCGACGACACGAGCGTTAAATGCGATCCAACACGGCGACCTAGCCGAAATACGAGCCCGCAAATTCGTCGAGGTGCTACGCGCGTACCTCTAGTCATGTTTAAAAGTCATTTTTCTCTATAAAAATGTTAATTAAACAATAACACACGTCTACAGATCGAAAGCGAAGAATACCCGCCCGCACGGAAATGTCGACCGACCGGCGTACGCGGGCTCGTGTGCCGTCTGCGGGGCCTCCAAGTGGAGCCTCGTAAAACACACACATGCCACCGCGAAGCGAACTGCTCACCGCCGCCGCCGCCGTCGTCGAGTCCGGCGACAGACGAATTGGTGGTGAGTTTGGATATTATTAAAATAAATGTATTTCCACCCCACCCTCATTAAAATTTAATATGAACATTATATATATATATATATATATATATATATATATATATATATATATATATATATATATATATATATATATATATACTATAATATATACGTCGACATCTTGTCAACTCGCGTCATTATTTCGTATCGAAGGAAACTACACGATCGCGCGACTACGACGGCAATATAATTATGTACCTAATAGCCGCCATGTGAACGTGTTCTACTTAAAAGTGTCGTTTACTTACAATAACCAATATTATTAATTATGATAAAATCAATCAAAAAAAAAATCAAATAATGCTCTTTGTGTGTATATAATAATATGTATATAAAACGCGTTCGTAAACTACTTTATATTACTTCTTAGTAATTGTTGTTCATGTTGCATGTATGTAGGTACGTAACACGTACAATATATATATATATATATATATATATATATATATATATATATATATATATATATATATAAAATTTAAATTATAATAGTTATATAAAATTTAAATTAAATATGGTGGAAGAGTATATTTATTATAAGTATAGAGTATATCTATTCATATACACAATGTGAGAGAGACGTCCATATGCGTGAGAAACATTCTTTTTAATTTGGAAACTTATGCGGCCCTGAAAAGGGCCTTTTTATTAATACACTGCCAAACGTGGACATCGACGTCGAATAAGACCACGACCACCACCACCACCACCACCACTACCACGGAGCGCGCCATGCGACAGAGCGCGGAGAGAGAGAGAGAGAGAGAGAGAGCGAGTGGAAAATATATATATATATATATATATATATATATATATATATATATATATATATATATATATATATATACACACACACACACAAACACATCACTGAATTCTCACTCTCGCCCCCCGCCGCCCGTCTTCAGATGAGAAGAGCAACAACTACGAGGTGCGGTGACGACGGTGGCTGGTCTTGACGAGGCGTCATCCAACGCGGCGGCGGTGATCCATTGCGGCCGGCGTAGTCGTCGTGATTAACCACCGAAACCGTACAGAGTGCGGCCCTGTCGCTTCAGAGCATACACGACGTCCATGGCGGTGACGGTCTTCCTCTTGGCGTGCTCGGTGTAGGTGACGGCGTCGCGGATACGTTCTCGAGGAACACCTTCAGCACTCCGCGGGTCTCTTCGTATATCAGACCGGATATACGTTTCACACCACCTCTGCGTGCGAGACGACGGATGGCCGGTTTCGTGATACCCTGGATGTTATCACGCAACACTTTCCTGTGACGCTTCGCTCCGCCTTTTCCCAATCCCTTTCCACCTTTGCCGCGACCTGTCATGGTGACGGTTGTGCAGTTGAATTACTTCTCGCGTACTTTAACAACGGGGGAGACGTCCAACTCCCAGCGTGTATAGACTTGAAATGGTAAACATTTTTCGGAATACCCTCTATATATATAGACTCGCCGCCGTGCAGTTAGTAGTAGTCGGCGCGAATCGGGTAAACTCGTCGTTCGTCGACAACACGTTAGAGAATAGGGAGGGGGTATGCCTCTTGTAACAAATAACAATAAGGTACTTATACTACTATTCGTAATAATAAGGGCGATTTATTTATTATAATAATAATTAAATAATATAATATATTATATATATATATATATATATATATATATATATATATATATATATATATATATATATATATATATATATATATATATATATATATATATTTATTTATTTACCAAAATCACTATATGCAGAAACTAGACTACTGACTATACAGAAATTTAAAACTCAATTATCGTCGTGACAATAAGAACATTATGGGTTTAAAAAAAAAAAAAAAAAGAAGAATAGAAATTCTTTCGTCACATTATTTTTGTTTTGTTTTTTAATTATATATAATTATCATCTGGCTGTTATCTGCAGTCTAATTGAATAGAGTCTAAAAGTTTACTTACTTTACTTTTAGTTATTATTGTTTTTTTTTTGTCTCTCTTTTCTCTCTAGTACCACGACAACTCTTTGTACACGTATGAAACGATAAAATATATGTATGTCAGAAAAAATTTGTGGCCCTGAAAAGGGCCTTTTGTGTGTATCCCATCATCATCATAATAATAATAATGATGATGATGATGATCGTATAAGTAGCATCATATCGATGTCACTTTAGGCGCGTTCACCACGAATACGGCGCGCGAGCTGGATGTCCTTGGGCATGATGGTGACGCGCTTGGCGTGGATCGCGCACAGGTTGGTGTCTTCGAAGAGACTGACCAGATACGCTTCGCTCGCCTCCTGGAGGGCCATCACGGCGGAGCTCTGGAAGCGCAGGTCGGTCTTGAAGTCCTGCGCGATCTCACGCACCAGCCGCTGGAAGGGCAGCTTGCGGATCAGGAGTTCAGTGCTCTTCTGGTAGCGACGGATCTCACGGAGGGCGACGGTGCCGGGCCTGTACCTGTGGGGCTTCTTGACACCGCCGGTGGCCGGTGCGCTCTTGCGGGCGGCCTTGGTGGCGAGCTGCTTGCGCGGCGCCTTACCACCGGTCGATTTACGGGCTGTCTGCTTGGTACGTGCCATTTTTCTTTTTTTTTTTTTCTCTCTCTGAACACTCTATAGCACAACACACACGCGCGCGCGCACACGCACACACACACGAATAATACTACAATTTAATATATAATAAATATACGGAGCGTTACGAGACGTCGTGCGTCTAGGTATGTCTACAAAGAAGTGTGACCCGCGTGAGAGAACTCCCCTATTTATATACGCTGGTGATATTTATACGCGCGCGCAAAAGTGGTCGTCGTCGTGTTCGTTGTTTATCTCCATCTCATTCGCGCATGGACGAGAATGAACGAACGAACGAGCGTCGGGAGTAGTCGGGAGTCGGGCGTCGGGCGGGGACTGCGGTGGCGTAGTGTAGAGAGAGAGAGAGAGAGAGAGAGAGTATAGTTTTCAGGATTCGGATTGAGTATTCAGTAGGATTAGATTAGATTAGACGAAGGCGCCAGAGGAGAGAGAGAGAGAGATCTCTGCGTATTATGCGCGCGTGCGCGTCACACACACTGTGTAACAATAATAAAAATATATATATATATAAAATAAAATAAATAATCAGAATGTATTTAGTAATTTTTTTTTTTTTAATCGCTAATCATTGCGCGATTTCTTTGTGAGTTACGATAGTAGTAGTAGTAGTAGTAGTAATAATAATAATAAATAAATAAATAAATTAATGAACAAAGGGACTAGTATTTTTATAATCATCACTTTATAATAATCTTATTGGATGGGTGGTGTCAGACACATTTTTATATGTGTTTAGTATTAATATTATTATATATACTATTTGAGATAGATAACGTTTTGCGAGAAACTATATATTTCAACATGAATCATTTTGTGGCCCTGAAAAGGGCCTTTTAATTTGCTACATGCGACGGCGGACCGCGCGGAGGAGCACGACGGCGGTGGTAGTGGTGGTGGTGGTGGTGGATTTGGTGTTGGTGGCGACGAAGCGCGCGCGCGCGCGCACACACACACACACACCATCACCACCACCATCATTTTACATCGCAACACTCGCACGCCGCATTCGTATCTGTCACGAAGGACCACTTCACTTTGAGCTCGTGTACTTGGTGACGGCCTTGGTGCCTTCGCTGACGGCGTGCTTGGCCAACTCGCCGGGCAGCAGGAGCCTCACGGATGTCTGCACCTCCCTGGACGTGATGGTGGACCTCTTGTTGTAGTGGGCGAGACGCGACGCCTCGGCGGCGATTCGCTCGAAGATGTCGTTCACGAAAGAGTTCATGATGGACATCGCCTTGCTGGAGATACCGGTGTCGGGGTGGACTTGCTTGAGCACTTTGTAAATGTAGATGGCGTAGCTCTCCTTCCTCTTGTGCTTCTTCTTTTTCTTGTCGGATTTGGAGATGTTCTTTTGGGCTTTGCCAGATTTCTTGGCGGCCTTTCCGCTAGTCTTGGGCGGCATTGCGATGATGATTTATATTCGACGTGCGTGACAGTAATAATAATGACACAGTTAGCAGGGGCTTACACTTCGTCGAGCGAATGTGTCTGTTGCTGCTGTTTTTGCCGCGTCGATATGTAGTCTAGCTGTTTGGACGCACAAACGCTTACGACGTTCACTAGTCACCGATACTGAATCGACCAATAGGAACACAGTGCGCACGAACACGTACGAGATCCCCGTCCCCTTCACCCTTTCGCGCAGCAAGTCGAATACGGAACCCCCTCACCTCTCCCCCCTCGCTGCCCAATACCCGCAGCAGGATGTGAAAAAAAAAAAAAGAAAATAATAATAATAAGAAAAATAATAATAAAATAATATTATAATAATAATAAAAATAATAATAATAATAAAATAATAATAACAAAAAAAAAAAAAAAAAAAAAGTCAGATTGTATATGAATAAATGTGTCAATAATGAGGAGTGTAGTTACTGCAGTTGTTCTATATAATATATATGTATGTATATTGTTTTTGTTTATGTTATATGTATATTGTTACGATTTTTGTATATTTATTTCGGTTTCGATATATATATAATTCAATTCTATTCTATTCTATTATTAATAATTAAATATTAGGATAAGACGTCTCGCATAATGAAAACTTTATGCAATTTCAAAGCGTTTACGGAAATATATTGTGGCCCTGAAAAGGGCCTTTTAATAATTTTGGCGCACAATGCTCGTGATGCGCGCAGTACCCCGCGGCGGCGATGGTGGGTAGTGTATCCGTGTGCGATCCACTATCAAAACACATATATATACATACACACACACACACACACATACACGTGGTTGACGTCACGCTGCACTATGCACTAAATAGAGATGCGAGAATTAGGCCTTTTTCTCAGTCTTCTTGGGCAAGAGTACGGCCTGGATGTTCGGCAGGACACCGCCCTGTGCGATCGTAACGCCCGAGAGCAACTTGTTCAACTCCTCGTCGTTTCTGATCGCCAATTGGAGATGTCTGGGGATGATCCTCGTCTTTTTGTTGTCGCGAGCCGCGTTTCCAGCCAACTCGAGCACTTCGGCGGCCAGATATTCCATTACGGCCGCCAGGTAAACCGGTGCGCCGGCACCTACGCGCTCTGCGTAGTTGCCCTTCCTCAGAAGTCTGTGTATACGTCCCACGGGAAACTGAAGGCCTGCACGATTGGAGCGAGACTTCGCCTTCCCCTTTACTTTGCCACCTTTACCGCGACCCGACATTATCCGTGCGAGTTAATATATATATATATATGTATATATCGATACAAAGATACGAGCGTCCGCGGGCGTGTGCGCGCGGCGGTTCTGTTTAGATTTATAAGTTACCGCACGCGTGTTTTTTTTTATATTGCGGCACCGCGCGCACAATAGGTGGGGATGTGACCGAGGCACTACGACGACGGATGAGCACGATCACCGCCGAGGGAACCCGATCACCGCCAAGACCTCTTTACGTTTCATTTTTAATTATTAACTAAACTTTATATACATACCTATTTATTATTATTATTATTTTTTTTTATATAATAATAATAATTATTATTTTTATATTTATTATTATTATTATTATTATTGTTATGTATTTTTATTTACTTACTGTATTGTGTTATGTACTCATTTATTTATGTTTATACGTGTAGGCTGCATATTGCTTAGATCTGATCCTTCCATATTCAAATTAGAAAATTTTAAAATTTTAGATATACTGTGGTGTGTATTTTTGCCGCCAAATCAGTAAAAGTATTTGTGTGTAGAGAAATTTTCATAATGTTTATTATTTATATATATATATATATATATATATATATATATATATATATATATATATATATATATATATATATATATATTTTGTTTTTATTATAATGCTCGTGAGGGACGTCTCGTCGTAGAAACCAGCAATACATTTTCTCTGAATTCTTTGTTAGCCCTGAAAAGGGCTTTTTGTCGTGCTATTATTGCACATTTCGACGTTCTATCGTCGTCACCGCCGCCGCCGCCGCTACTGTTGCCGCGAGCGCCGCGGCGTCGACGTCGTTGGGACGCCGTTTTGTGGTAAGAATTCATGTGTTTCGTCGTCGTGGACGATGATGATAATGACGATGGTGATGTCGCAGTTGTTGTTGTTATTGTAGTAGTAGTAGTCGTAGTAGTAGTAGTAGTAGTAGTAGTAGTAGTAGTAGTAGTAGTAGTAGTAGTAGTAGTAGTAGTGGTGGTGGTGATGACGGTGGTAGTACGAATGTGAACCGTCTTCGACATCTCGCTACGCTGTATTATTACAACTACACCGCCACCGCCGCCGCCGCCGCCGCCGCACAACACTCGCACAAGTATCTTACGTAGCGTTAACTCGTTTAACGCTGTGTTATTACTTTTTCGCAGCTGCTGCGGCCTTCTTCGCTGCCGCCGGCTTGGATCTGGGTGTCGCGGCCTTCTTGGGTTTGGGTGCTTTCGGCTTCTTCGTCGGCGGCTTGGCGGTCTTCTTCGCCTTAGAGGCGGCGGCGGCGGCGCCGCCTTTTGCCTTCGAGGAGGACGCCGATGCGGCGGCCGCCGCGGTGGCTTTCTTGGCCGCCGCGGACGCGGCGGCGGGCTTCTTTCTGGCGGCTGCCGCCTTCTTGTCTTTGATGGTGGCCTTCGATTTGGACGACTTTGACGGCGACGACGCGGAAGCGGCGGACGCTGCCGCGGCGGCTGCCTTCTTACCACCGCCCCTACCGGAGGCGGCGGCCGCGGCACCGACCGCCTTCTTCGACCTGGCGCCGCCGGACGACGCGGCGGAGGCCGCGCCCGAAGCGGCCGATCCCTTGCCGCCGGCCGTGGCGCCGGACGCCTGCTTGCCCTTCGACGCGGACGACTTGGACTCGAGTTTGAAACTTCCCGAGGCGCCCTTGCCTTTGGTCTGTATCAGAGCGCCGGACTCTACGGCGCTCTTCAGATACTTTCTGATGAACGGCGCCAATTTCTCGGCGTCCACTTTGTACTGGGCCGCTATGTACTTCTTGATAGCCTGGAGCGAGGAACCGCTGCGCTCTTTGAGCTCCTTGATGGCGCTGTTCACCATCTCGGAGGTTTTCGGGTGGGTCGGTTTCGCCTTAGGCTTCTTGGCGGCTGCCGCGGAGCCGCCGGCCGGCGCCGCCGCCGACGCTTTGGGCTTCTTCGCGGGCGTAGCCGGGGCGGGAGCTTCGGATGCAACTGCGGTATCGGCCATTTTAATTATTATATATTGATTATAATTTTTTATATTTTTTTTTTCTCACTTATCAAAACACACGCACACAAACACGCGCAATATGTCGTGCACTCTCCACTGGACCACACCACCGCGCGCGAGAACAACACGACGGCGAGAAAACACGCACGTAGTAGCAATAGTAGTTGCAGTAGTAGTCGTCAGCGACGAGTGAAGAGTATAGTTTATATATTTATATATATATAAATATGCGGCGAGGTTGTACGCTACTAGCGGGGTAGAGGTCGCTAGTGGCAGTAAGAGCGTTAGCGATACCGTGAGGAGAGCCGCGGTGTCGCTAGACATTTTCTCGTACGAACGCTCAAAACTTTTCACTAGCATGCATCTAGATAATAAGAATTTATACATTATTTGAGGTATATTGACAAACCCGCGACACGTACGGGGCACACTTGTGAACCTGTCCGACGACACGAGCGTTAAATGCGATCCAACACGGCGACCTAGCCGAAATACGAGCCCGCAAATTCGTCGAGGTGCTACGCGCGTACCTCTAGTCATGTTTAAAAGTCATTTTTCTCTATAAAAATGTTAATTAAACAATAACACACGTCTACAGATCGAAAGCGAAGAATACCCGCCCGCACGGAAATGTCGACCGACCGGCGTACGCGGGCTCGTGTGCCGTCTGCGGGGCCTCCAAGTGGAGCCTCGTAAAACACACACATGCCACCGCGAAGCGAACTGCTCACCGCCGCCGCCGCCGTCGTCGAGTCCGGCGACAGACGAATTGGTGGTGAGTTTGGATATTATTAAAATAAATGTATTTCCACCCCACCCTCATTAAAATTTAATATGAACATTATATATATATATATATATATATATATATATATATATATATATATATATATATATATATATATATATATATATATATACTATAATATATACGTCGACATCTTGTCAACTCGCGTCATTATTTCGTATCGAAGGAAACTACACGATCGCGCGACTACGACGGCAATATAATTATGTACCTAATAGCCGCCATGTGAACGTGTTCTACTTAAAAGTGTCGTTTACTTACAATAACCAATATTATTAATTATGATAAAATCAATCAAAAAAAAAATCAAATAATGCTCTTTGTGTGTATATAATAATATGTATATAAAACGCGTTCGTAAACTACTTTATATTACTTCTTAGTAATTGTTGTTCATGTTGCATGTATGTAGGTACGTAACACGTACAGTATATATATATATATATATATATATATATATATATATATATATATATATATATATAAAATTTAAATTATAATAGTTATATAAAATTTAAATTAAATATGGTGGAAGAGTATATTTATTATAAGTATAGAGTATATCTATTCATATACACAATGTGAGAGAGACGTCCATATGCGTGAGAAACATTCTTTTTAATTTGGAAACTTATGCGGCCCTGAAAAGGGCCTTTTTATTAATACACTGCCAAACGTGGACATCGACGTCGAATAAGACCACGACCACCACCACCACCACCACCACTACCACGGAGCGCGCCATGCGACAGAGCGCGGAGAGAGAGAGAGAGAGAGAGAGAGCGAGTGGAAAATATATATATATATATATATATATATATATATATATATATATATATATAATATATTATATATATAAATTTAAAAAAATATAAAAACCAAAAAATATTAAAATTTTTCACTTGGCCCCCCCGGCCCCTCCAATGGGAGAACAACTTTTTAATTTGGGGGGAAAATTTGGGGGCCCCCAAAAGGGGGTTTTTTTAAACCGGCCCGGGACCCTTCGGCCCCGTAAAACCCGGGAAACCACCCCCCCCAAAACCCTACCCCGGGGGCGGGCCCCCCGCCCGAGGGGGAAGAGGGAAAGGGGGGACGGGGTTTTTTTTGGGGGTTTTGTAATTTAAAATTTTTAAAAAAATTTTTAAAAACACCCACACCCCTCCCCTTTTTATATCAGCCGGTTTCGTTTAAAAAACCCCCTCTGCGGGGCGAGGGGCGACGGGGATGGGGGGCCCGGGGTTTTTTTCCCGGGATGTTATTCCCCCGAAAAACCTTTCCCCCGTCGCTTCGGGGTCCGCCTTTTCCAAACCCTTTCCCCTTTTCCCCGGCCTGTAGGTTTACGGGTTGGGTCAGTTTGAAACCCTTCCCCCCGCGGGGCCCTTTAACAACCCGGGGGAAACGTTTTCCCCCCCCGCGTGGGAAAGGGGGCCTTTTGAAATGGTTTTAAAAATTTTTTCGGAATCCCTTTATTTTGCCGCCGGCCGTCAGGGGAGGTTGTGGGGGAAATTTTGGGTAAACCGGGGCGTCCAACCCCCGTTTAGGAAAGGAAAGGGGGTCCCCCTTTTAAACCCCCCAAATAACCCCAAAAAGGGGAAATTTCTTTCGTAAAATTTAAAAAGGGGATTATTTTTAAAATAAAATAATATTTTTAATATTTATAAAAAATTTTTTATTATAATAATATTATAAAAAAATATTTTAAAATATATATATATATATATATATATATATATATATATATATATATTTATGTATATTTATTTATTTACCAAAATCACTATATGCAGAAACTAGACTACTGACTATACAGAAATTTAAAACTCAATTATCGTCGTGACAATAAGAACATTATGGGTTTAAAAAAAAAAAAAAAGAAGAATAGAAATTCTTTCGTCACATTATTTTTGTTTTGTTTTTTAATTATATATAATTATCATCTGGCTGTTATCTGCAGTCTAATTGAATAGAGTCTAAAAGTTTACTTACTTTACTTTTAGTTATTATTGTTTTTTTTTTTGTCTCTCTTTTCTCTCTAGTACCACGACAACTCTTTGTACACGTATGAAACGATAAAATATATGTATGTCAGAAAAAATTTGTGGCCCTGAAAAGGGCCTTTTGTGTGTATCCCATCATCATCATAATAATAATAATGATGATGATGATGATCGTATAAGTAGCATCATATCGATGTCACTTTAGGCGCGTTCACCACGAATACGGCGCGCGAGCTGGATGTCCTTGGGCATGATGGTGACGCGCTTGGCGTGGATCGCGCACAGGTTGGTGTCTTCGAAGAGACTGACCAGATACGCTTCGCTCGCCTCCTGGAGGGCCATCACGGCGGAGCTCTGGAAGCGCAGGTCGGTCTTGAAGTCCTGCGCGATCTCACGCACCAGCCGCTGGAAGGGCAGCTTGCGGATCAGGAGTTCAGTGCTCTTCTGGTAGCGACGGATCTCACGGAGGGCGACGGTGCCGGGCCTGTACCTGTGGGGCTTCTTGACACCGCCGGTGGCCGGTGCGCTCTTGCGGGCGGCCTTGGTGGCGAGCTGCTTGCGCGGCGCCTTACCACCGGTCGATTTACGGGCTGTCTGCTTGGTACGTGCCATTTTTCTTTTTTTTTTTTTCTCTCTCTGAACACTCTATAGCACAACACACACGCGCGCGCGCACACGCACACACACACGAATAATACTACAATTTAATATATAATATATATACGGAGCGTTACGAGACGTCGTGCGTCTAGGTATGTCTACAAAGAAGTGTGACCCGCGTGAGAGAACTCCCCTATTTATATACGCTGGTGATATTTATACGCGCGCGCAAAAGTGGTCGTCGTCGTGTTCGTTGTTTATCTCCATCTCATTCGCGCATGGACGAGAATGAACGAACGAACGAGCGTCGGGAGTAGTCGGGAGTCGGGCGTCGGGCGGGGACTGCGGTGGCGTAGTGTAGAGAGAGAGAGAGAGAGAGAGAGAGAGTATAGTTTTCAGGATTCGGATTGAGTATTCAGTAGGATTAGATTAGATTAGACGAAGGCGCCAGAGGAGAGAGAGAGAGAGATCTCTGCGTATTATGCGCGCGTGCGCGTCACACACACTGTGTAACAATAATAAAAATATATATATATAAAATAAAATAATAATCAGAATGTATTTAGTAATTTTTTTTTTTTAATCGCAATCATTGCGCGGTTTTTTTGTGGTTTTCGATAGTAGGGATAGTAGGGGAGTAGTTTAAAATAAAATAATAAATTTATAATAATAAATAAATTTTTAACCCAAAAAAATTTTTTAAAAAAATCAATTTAAAAA
>JAXRJS010000190.1:0-23077 GCA_037127375.1 Dione juno | reverse complement strand
TAAATACAGCGTAGAAAAGGCAAGCTAAAAACAAGAAAAAATGTTTACTACAAAAAATAAAGAAAAAAAAAAGAAAAATATATTATATCAGAGAAATTCAGCATAGAATTACACTTAGGTCCACTAAACCATTTCAGATATGCTCTGTGTAAAAAAATTCAATGTAACTGAGCACACTGTTACTGGATATGCTCCAAAGTACTTACTTTATGGCATAGATGTTACAATATTGCCAAATGAGTTCAAACAGAAGCAGGCCGCGTATGATTTAATCCAGGCCACAAAAACAGCTCTGGAAATACAATTAAATCACATAATTACTATAAGACAATTAACCACAGAAATCGAACATACGTGGACTTCAAAGTTGGTGATACTGTTTTTGTAGAGAATGGTAACAAGCTGAATAGAAATAAGCTCGATGAATACTACCAACTTCAATTTTGTCTTCTAATATTTCATAACTTCCCAAGGGTGGACGGTAAACAAAGGAGGTTAATAATAAAAGTAAAAGTTATAATAAAGTTATAAATAGTAAATTAAAACTGCGCAGCGCCTAACGGCGGGTATATAAATAGAGCGAATTTCCGTATAGCTTGAATTCTCGCTTTGACTGCCAAACCGTACGGACGTCTCGTCTTCGTTTTTACGACTAAGCTGATAAGCAAACTCGATTTCGCGCGCGCAACTGTACGCACATGCGCCCTTTAGCGTTTGTGTGTAGCGTTTGTGAGTGAAGTGTAGTGCAGTGTTGTGCAGTGCCGTGAGGTGCCGCTGATCCTGCCCTGCCGCCCGACCAGCCCCAGGAGAGGTAATTAATTTTTAATATTTTTATTTAAAATTTGTCTCTATTTTCCGACTTCGCAATGGACACACTCATCCAAGCGATTCCTAAAAACGCCCTTCTGGAGTTCCTGAAGGACAACCACCACGCGGCCTTCGATGGCCTGGTGACTTTCGCACAGTCAATTAAAACGCACTCTCCCGAGATGCTCGAGGGAGTAGCGCCATTAACCCGTGTAATAGAGCCCTCCGCTATGGACCTCACAGAGGACGTTGATGTGGGCTTTGAGACCGTGGTCACAAAGGCCGCAAAACGAAAGGCAAAGACGGTCAAGGCCGTGCCTTCCAAGGCCCCCAAAAAGGCCGACGCTACTCTCGTCACCCGTGACGAGAGTACGCGCGCCGCTGGCTCAACAGACTCTATAACGATTTCCCCGACCCCTGTAGACAAGACAATATCAGCCCCTCAGGCACCCGCGACCGCGAACGCAACCATAAAAACTCCTCGCGTAAAATCACCCCCGCCGGTGATTATTCAAGAAAAGGGGGCATGGGACAAAGTTTCCGCCTGGATGATCAAGCAGAAGGTGAACTTCACCACTGCGCGGGCCACCCAGGAGGGCATTAAGGTCCAATGCCCCCAGACGTCGGACCACCGCCGGCTCACAGCGCACCTTAGAGAAGCCAACGTTGGCTTCCATACGTACGCCCTTGAGGACGAACGCAATCTGCGAGTCGTCATCAAGGGCCTTCCAAAAGAAATAGAGCCGGAATACATCCTGCAGGACCTTAGGTCCCAAGGCTTCCCAGTCCGAGAGGTACACCGCATGTACCATTTTAAAACAAAAAGGCCATACGACAGTTGCCTCGTCATCTTAGATCTTACCCCCGGGGGGAAGAAAATTTATGATGTAAGGGCGATATGCTTTTTGACGGGCATCCGCGTGGAGCCCCCCCTTAACCGCGGACTAATAGGGCAGTGTCATCGCTGCCAGCGATACGGCCATTCCGCGAAAAACTGCAACGGGCGGTACCGTTGCGTAAAGTGCCTGGAGGACCACGGCACTGCGGATTGTCCCCGCAAAGTGCCAGACCCCGTCGTTCCGCCGAGCTGTGTGCTGTGTGGGGCCCAGGGACACCCCGCGAACTACCGCGGATGTCCCATGGCCCCGCGCCGCAGGCACGTAAGGCAGGGTGACGGGATGGGGAGGGTTTCGAGGCCCTCCCATACTCCTAAGGTAACCCTTGTGGCTCCCTCAGGCCCGCACTACTACCCGGCACCCACACCAGCCAGAAACGCGTGGTTCAAACCCACGGTCTCCCACCCAACCGCACCCAGGGTGAACACCCAGGTGGCCCCCCCCGCGAGCGCACCGCCAACAGGTGCACCGCCAACAAACGACGCAGACTTAATCGCTGATTTCGTCAGTGGGTTCGACATAGACGAACTCAGCGTTTTCGCATCGAAACTGCGAAACTCCAACGGCAACGCCGCAGCCAGACTACGGGCGACCCAAGAGCACGCCGGAATGCTCAAAGCCATCACATCTTTCCACGCAAAATAATATCAATGGCTGCGGTTAATAGGAATATTCCACAGTCCGCTGACACGCGCCTCGCGCGTATAAAACCTAAAGCCCTAAAAATCGCGACATTCAACGCCAACAGTGTCGCCGGCCAAAGGGACCTTATCTGCGATTTTACTACCACACATCAAATAGATATTTTTTGTATTCAGGAAACGTTCCTGAAACCCAGCCTACGCGATCCAAAAATCGCTAACTACCGTCTCGTACGCAATGACAGACCCGCCTCGAATGGCGGAGGCACGCTCATTTATTTCAAAAAGACATTGCATTGCGTACCTCTAGATCCGCCTCCGGCCCTCGAAAACGTCGAAGCGTCTATTTGTCAGATATATCTCACAGGCCATCAGCCAATCATCATAGCTTCGGTTTACCTTTCACCGAATAAACCGCTACTAGAAAACGACCTCAAATTAATAATAAATATGGGGCCCTCGGTCCTTCTGACCGGGGATCTCAATTGCAAAAGTCCCATATGGAACTCGTCACGCCTGAACACCAAAGGCCAAGTTCTCGAAGGTCTTGCAGACAGGTATAACCTCTCTGTAATAGGCCCACCTACACCATCCAGGTACCCAACGGGAACCAGAGGCAGCCCGGAAGTTCTAGACATAGCCGTTCTAAAGGACGTATCCCTTAGGCTACGCTCGATAGAATCGCTATCAGAACTCGACTCCGACCATAGACCAGTAGTCATCGAACTAGGTCCAGATTGCCCTTCAGGCCCCCCAACTAGAATTATAGTTAACTGGGAAAAGTTCGCCAAATACATCAGAGCGGACGACTCCCCACTTCTGAACATGATTCCTGACATCATAGACTCAGCAGACGTTGCAAAGGTAGCCGCGACAAAATTCACGGAATTCATTCCAAGGCGCGCTCCAAAGTTGCTCCAAAGAGGTCCCAGATCTACCCGAAGGTAGATTTGAGATCTCAGAGAAACTGCGGCGCCTCATCCGTTGAAAAAATAAAGCCACAAGGGACCACGATTCGTGTCCAAATGCGATAAATCGTCAAAATTTAAATTACCTTAGGAGAAGAGTTAAATCCCAATTTGAACAGCTCAGAGGCGAGTCTTGGGACGCTCGGCTCGAAGGGCTCACGCCAACGGCCCAGGCGTTCTGGGCGTTGTCGAGAACCTTTCGTTCCGACACAGTGGCGTCTATGCCTCCTCTCACTAAGCCGGATAACACGACCGCGGCCGACGACACAGCAAAAGCGGAATGCCTCGCCGATAGTTTAGAAGCGCAATGCTCGCCGAGCAGTCAGCCTTGCGACCCGGATCACCTAACGAGGGTGGACTCCGAGGTGGCAGAGTGGGCTTCGATGCCCCCTACCGGCGAACCGGTTCGCCCGACCGACGTAGATGAGGTCAAAACGATTCTGAAGGACCTTAATCCCAAAAAGGCCCCGGGGCCAGACAATATCTCCAATAAGGTCCTGAAGAATCTCCCGATTCAATTCGTGTCTTTATTGGTCCTAATCTTTAACGCTCTCTTAGCAGGATGCTCCTTCCCCACCGAGTGGAAGGAAGCCATAGTTATAGGTATCCGGAAACCTAAAAAGCCCGCCAACCTTCCCTCCAGTTACAGGCCTATCAGTCTCATTAGCTGCCTAGGTAAAGTATACGAGAGAATCGTCTTAGTTCGAATCAAAGAAATAGTAGAGACGGAAAAACTGCTCATCGACGAGCAGTTCGGTTTCCGACAACGTCACTCGGCCATACATCAAGTTCACCGATTAACCGAGCATATCTCAAAATACAACGTCCACCGATCTATACGCAGCGACACGGCTGCTATTTTCTTAGATATCGCCAAAGCCTTCGACAAAGTCTGGCACAACGGCCTGCTCTTCAAGCTCCGCCGTATGGCACTGCCAGACTCTCTCGTGCACATCATTCGAGAGTACCTGTCGAATCGCACATTCCGTTACCGTATAGAAGGGACGCTCTCGTCGTCCCGTCCCGTCCGCGCCGGAGTCCCGCAAGGCTCCACCCTCTCTCCCCTTCTATACGCACTGTACACCAGCGATATTCCGCGAACCCCGAAAGTCGAACTCGCGATGTATGCCGATGACACCGCGCTATATACCACGGACCGCTCCGCTTGGATCCTAGCCGAAAGACTGCAACTTGCGGCCGACGCCCTAGGCGCTTGGTTTAGCAAGTGGCGGTTTGAGGTTAACCCGGAGAAAAGCGTAGCGGTTCTCTTCCCGCGTAAACAATACGAGACCGTCTCCACTATTTACTTGCAAAGTAAACCGATCCCCTGGGAACGCCAGGTTAAATACTTAGGCGTCATTTTAGATTCCCGTCTTTCTTTCCGACCTCACATCAAGCACGTGAGAAACAAAGCCATGTTCATTCTGAACAGGCTATACCCCCTTATCTGCAAGCGGAGTAAAATGTCACTTCGTAACAAGCTGACATTATACAAAACTTGCATACGTCCCGTCATGACGTACGCTAGCGTGGTGTTCGCACACACCAAGATAGATCTCCTTCAGAGAGTCCAAAACAAATTCCTCAGAATGGCATCCGGATGCCCTTGGTTTATACGTAACGTGGACCTACATAAAGACTGCGAATTAGAATCGTTAAAAGAGTTTTGCAAAGGCCTAGCCAAGCGCTACTACGAGCGCGCAGACTCCCACTCCAATCCCCTTATAGTCGAAGCGTGTAAATACGCTCCCAACCCACACCCACTACTTCGACGCCCTCGTAGCGTCCTTCTCGACCCCGACGATCCTATCACCGTAGCCAACCATCACTACAACGGAAGGTTACACTCTTCTGTCCTAAAGACACGCCGCCGTGGCCGTAGCAGGCAACGGCGACCCACCTACGTCACGGCACGTCCGCGTCTCGGCGCGGCGGGGCCCGCCGGTCAATGACCGTCCCATGTACCATCTTCTGAGCAGTCACAATGCTCATTTTGTTCTATGGGGACGAGTCACGCTCTATTTTCCGATTTCGCAATGGACTCAATTATCCAAGCGATACCTAAAAACGCCCTTCTTGAGTTCCTAAAGGACAATCACCATGCGGCATTCGATGGACTTGTGACTTTTGCGCAATCGATTAAAACGCACTCTCCCGAGATGCTCGAGGGAGTAGCGCCCGCAATCCTAACCCGTCAAGTAGAGCCCTCCGCTATGAACCTCACAGAGGACATAAATGTGGGCTTTGAGACCGTGGTCACAAAGGCCGCGAAACGGAAAGCAAAGACGGTCAAGGCCGTGCCTGCCAAGGCCCCCAAAAAGGCCGACGCTACTCCCGTCACCCGTGACGAGGGTACGCGCGACGCCGGCTCCACGACCGAGGCACCGTCCTCAATAACGATTTCCCCGACCCCTGCGGAGAAGACAAGCTCGGCCCCTCAGGCTCCCGCGACCATAAAAGTTCCTCGCGTGAAATCGCCCCCGCCGGTGATTATCCAAGAAAAGGGGGCATGGGACAAAGTTTCCGCCTGGATGCTTAAGCAGAAGGTGAACTTCACCACTGCGCGGGCTACCCACGAGGGAATTAAGGTCCAATGCCCCCAGACGTCGGACCACCGCCGGCTCACGGCGCACCTCAGGGAAGCCAACGTTGGCTTCCATACGTACGCCCTTGAGGACGAACGCAATCTGCGAGTCGTCATCAAGGGCCTTCCGAAAGAAATAGAGCCAGATTACATCCTGCAGGACCTTAAGTCCCAAGGCTTCCCCGTCAGAGAGGTACACCGAATGTACCATTTCAAAACAAAAAGGCCATACGACAGCTGCCTCGTCATCTTAGGTCTTACCCCCGGAGGAAAAAAGATCTTTGATGTAAGGGCGATATGCTTTTTGACGGGCATCCGCGTGGAGCCCCCCCTTAACCGCGGATTAATAGGGCAGTGTCATCGCTGCCAGCGATACGGCCATTCCGCAAAGAATTGCAACGGACGGTACCGCTGCGTAAAGTGCCTGGAGGACCACGGCACTGCGGATTGTCCCCGCAAAGTGCCAGACCCCGTCGTTCCGCCGAGCTGTGTGCTGTGCGGGGCCCAAGGGCATCCCGCGAACTACCGCGGATGTCCCATGGCCCCGCGCCGCAGGCACGTAAGGCAGGGTGACGGGATGGGGAGGGTTTCGAGGCCCTCCCATACTCCAAAAGTAACCCTTGTGGCTCCCTCAGGCCCACACTTCTACCCGGCACCCACACCAGCCAGAACGCGTGGTTCAAACCCACGGCCTCCCACCCAACCGCACCCAGGGTGAACACTCAGGTGGCCCACCCCGCGAGCGCACCGCCAACAGGTGCACCGCCAACAAATGACGCAGACCTAATCGCTGATTTCGTCAGTGGGTTCGACATCGACGAACTCAGCGTTTTCGCATCGAAACTGCAAAACTCTAACGGCAACGCCGCAGCCAGACTACGGGCGACCCAAGAGCACGCCGGAATGCTCAAAGCCATCACGTCTTACCACGCAAAATAATATCAATGGCTGCGGTTAATAGGAATATTCCACAGTCCGCTGACACGCGCCACGCGCGTATAAAACCTAGAGCCCTAAAAATCGCGACATTCAACGCCAACAGTGTCGCCGGCCAAAGGGACCTTATCCGCGATTTTACTACCGCGCATCAAATAGATATTTTTTGTATTCAGGAAACGTTCCTGAAACCCAGCCTACGCGATCCGAAAATCGCTAACTACCGTCTCGTACGCAATGACAGACCCGCCTCGAACGGCGGAGGCACGCTCATTTATTTCAAAAAGACATTGCATTGCGTACCTCTAGATCCGCCTCCGGCCCTTGAAAACGTCGAAGCGTCTATTTGTCAGATACATCTCACAGGCCATCAGCCAATTATCATAGCTTCGGTTTACCTTTCACCGAATAAACCGCTATTAGAAAACGACCTCAAACGACCCCAATACATCAGCCAATCATCATAACTTCGTTTTACTTATCACCGAATAAGCCGTTACATGAAAACGACCTAAAATGACTTATCAATATGGGGCCCTCAGTCCTTCTGACCGGGGATCTCAATAGTAAAAATCCCATATAGAACTCGACTCGCCTTAACACCACATGTAAAACTTCGAAAGCCTTGCAGAGAGGTATAACCTCTGCGTGGTAGGCCCACCTACACCATCTAGGTACCCAACGGGATCCAGAGGCAGCCCGGAAGTTCTAGACATAGCCATTCTAAAGGACGTATCCCTTATAGGCTACGCTCTATAGAATCACTTTCGGAACTCGACTCCGACCACAGACCAGTAGTCATTAAATTAGGACCAGATTGCCCTTCAGGCCTCCCAACCAAAATTGTCGTTAACTGGGAAAAGTTCGCCAAATTCATCAGAGTGGAACTACCGTCGCGTACGCAATGACAGACCCGCCTCGAATGGTGGAGGCACGCTTATTTACTTCAAAAAGAATTAAATTGCGTACCATTAGATCCGCCTCCGGCGCTTAAAAACGTCAAAGCATCTATGTCAGATATTTCTCACAAGCCATCAAGCAATCATCATAACTTCGTTTTACTTATCACGGAATAAGCCTTTACCTGAAAACGGCCTAAAACGACCCCAGGCCATCAGCCAATCATCATAACTTCGTTTTACTTATCACGGAATAAGCCTTTACCTGGAAACGGCCTAAAACGACCCCAATACATCAGCCAATCATCATAACTTCGTTTTACTTATCACCGAATAAGCCGTTACATGAAAACGACCTAAAATGACTTATCAATATAAGGCCCTCGGTCCTACTGACCGGGGATCTCAATGGTAAAAATCCCATATAGAACTCGACTCGCCTTAACACCACAGGTAAAACTTCGAAAGCCTTGCAGAGAGGTATAACCTCTGCGTGGTAGGCCCACCTACACCATCTAGGTACCCAACGGGATCCAGAGGCAGCCCGGAAGTTCTAGACATAGCCATTCTAAAGGACGCATCCCTTATAGGCTACGCTCTATAGAATCACTTTCGCAACTCGACTCCGACCACAGACCAGTAGTCATTAAATTAGGACCAGATTGTCCTTCAGGCCTCCCAACCAAAATTGTCGTGAACTGCGAAAAGTTCGCCAAATTCATCAGAGTGGAACTACCGTCGCGTACGCAATGACAGACCCGCCTCGAATGGTGGAGGCACGCTTATTTACTTCAAAAAGAATTTACATTGCGTACCATTAGATCCGCATCCGGCCCTTGAAAACGTCAAAGCATCTATGTCAGATATTTCTCACAGGCCATGAACCAATCATCATAACTTCGTTTTACTTATCACGGAATAAGCCTTTACCTGAAAACGGCCTAAAACGACCCCAGGCCATCAGCCAATCATCATAACTTCGTTTTACTTATCACGGAATAAGCCTTTACCTGGAAACGGCCTAAAACGACCCCAATACATCAGCCAATCATCATAACTTCGTTTTACTTATCACCGAATAAGCCGTTACATGAAAACGACCTAAAATGACTTATCAACATGGGGCCCTCGGTCCTTCTGACCGGGGATCTCAATAGTAAAAATCCCATATGGAACTCGCTCTATAGAATCACTTTCGGAACTCGACCCCGACCACAGACCAGTAGTCATTAAATTAAGACCAGATTGCTCTTCAGGCCTCCCAACCAAAATTGTCGTTAACTGGGAAAAGTTCGCCAAATTCATCAGAGTGGAACTACCGTCGCGTACGCAATGACAGACCCGCCTCGAATGGTGGAGGCACGCTTATTTACTTCAAAAAGAATTTACATTGCGTACCATTAGATCCGCCTCCGGCCCTTGAAAACGTCAAAGCATCTATGTCAGATATTTCACACAGGCCATCAGCCAATCATCATAACTTCGTTTTACTTATCACGGAATAAGCCTTTACCTGGAAACGGCCTAAAACGACCCCAATACATCAGCCAATCATCATAACTTCGTTTTACTTATCACCGAATAAGCCGTTACATGAAAACGACCTAAAATGACTTATCAACATGGGGCCCTCGGTCCTTCTGACCGGGGATCTCAATAGTAAAATCCCATATGGAACTCGCTCTATAGAATCACTTTCGGAACTCGACCCCGACCACAGACCAGTAGTCATTAAATTAAGACCAGATTGCTCTTCAGGCCTCCCAACCAAAATTGTCGTTAACTGGGAAAAGTTCGCCAAATTCATCAGAGTGGAACTACCGTCGCGTACGCAATGACAGACCCGCCTCGAATGGTGGAGGCACGCTTATTTACTTCAAAAAGAATTTACATTGCGTACCATTAGATCCGCCTCCGGCCCTTGAAAACGTCAAAGCATCTATGTCAGATATTTCTCACAGGTCATGAACCAATCATCATAACTTCGTTTTACTTATCACGGAATAAGCCTTTACCTGAAAACGGCCTAAAACGACCCCAGGCCATCAGCCAATCATCATAACTTCGTTTTACTTATCACGGAATAAGCCTTTACCTGAAAACGGCCTAAAACGACCCCAATCCATCAGCCAGTCATCATAACTTCGTTTTACTTATCACCGAATAAGCCGTTACATGAAAACGACCTAATGACTTATCACATGGGCCCTCGGTCCTTCTGACCGGGGATCATCAATAAGTAAAAATCCACCATATGGAACTCGTCTATAGAATCACTTTCCGGACTCGACCCCGACCCACAGACGCAGTAAGTCCATAAATCTCGACCAGATGCTCTTCAGGCTCCCAACCAAAATTGTCGTTAACTGGTAAAATTCGCCAAAGTCATCAGATGGACTAACCGTCGCCCGGGATTTTTTCGCTCAATGACAGACCGCGCCTCGAATGGTGGAGCACTCTTATTTACTTGTCAAAAAGAATTTTCATTTCGTACCATTATTCTCCTCCCGGCCCTTGAAAACGGCAAAGCATCTATGTCAATATTTCCTCACAGTCCATGAACCAATCATCATACTGGTTTAACTTTCACAGGAATAAGCCTTTCCTCAAAACGGCCTAAAACGACCCCAGGACATCAGCCAATCACATAACTCGTCGTTTTACGTATCACGGAATAAGCCTTTACCTGGAAACGGCCTAAAACGACCCCAATACATCCGCCACTCATCATAACTTCGTTTTACTTATCACGATACGCCGTTTACATGAAAACGACCTAAAATGACTTATCATAGACGGCCCTCGGTCCTACTGACCGGGATCCAATGGTACAAATCCCCTATAGAACTCGACTCGCCCGTAACACCACAGCTTACAACTTCGAAAGCCTGCAGAGAGGTAATACCTAATGCGTAGGTAGGCCCACCTACACCCATCTAGTACCGCAACGGGATCCAGAGCATCCCGGAAGTTCTAGACATGCCATTCTAAGGACGCATCCCGTATAGGCTACGCCTATAGAATCACTATCGCACTCGACTTCCGACCACGATACCTAGTAAGTCATTACATTAGGACCAATTGTCCTTCAGCCCTCCCAACCAAAATTTGTCGTGAACCTGGTCGAAAAGTATCGCCAAATTTCATCATAGTGGAACTACCTCGCGTACGCAATGACAGACCCCCTCGAATGGTGGAGGCACGCTTCTTTACTTCAAAAAGATTTACTTGCGTACCATTAGATCCGTCGCCTCCGGCCCTTGACAACGTCAAAAGCATCTATGTTCAGATATTTCCACAGGCCATGAACCAATCCTCATAACTTCGTTTTACTTATCACGGAATAAGCCTTTCACCCTGAAAACGGCCTAAAACGACCCCACCATCACAATCATCATAACTTCGTTTTACTTATCACGAACTAAGCATTTACCTGGAAACGGCCGAAAACGACCCCCAGACATCAGCCCATCATCATAACTTCGTTTTACTTAGCACCGAATCAGCCGTACATGAACACGACCTAAAATGACTTATCAACATGGGCCCTCGTCCTTCTGCCCGGGGATCTCAATAGTAAATCCCATATTGACTCGTCTATAGAATCACTTTCGGAACTCGACCGACCACAGACAAGAGTCCTTCACTTAACCAATTCTCTTCAGTCCTCCCAACAAATTTTCTTTAACTGGGAAAAGTCGCCAAATTCATCATATTGGAAACTACCGTCGCGTACGCAATGACAGACCCGCCTCGTAATGGTGGAGGCCACGCTTTTTTACTCAAGAATTTTACATTGCGTACCATTAGATCCGCCATCCGCCCTGAAAACGTCAAGCTCTATTCAGATATTTCATACAGCCATCATCCAATATCATAACTTCGTTTTTACTTATCACTGAATAAGCCTTTACCTGGAAACGGCTAAACACCCAATACACATCAGCCAATATCATAATTTCGGTTTACTATCCCCGAATAAGCCGTTACATGAAAACAGAACCTAAACTGACTTATCAATATAGGCCCTCGGTCCTTCTGACCGGATCTCAATGGTAAAATCCCCTATAGAACTCGACTCGCCTTAAACCACAGGTCAAACTTCGAAAGAAGCCTTGCCGAGAGGTATAACCTCTGCGTGGTTAGCCCCCTACACCAGCTATGTACCCAACTGTATCCCGAGGCAGCCCGGAAGTTCTAGACATAGCCATTTCTAAAGGACGCATCCCTTATAGGCTACGCTCTATAGAACACTTTCGCAACGCGACTCGACCCAGACCATAGTCATTGAATTACGACCAGATTGCTATTCAAGGGGCCTCCGCAACCAAAATTTTCCGTTAACTGGGAACAGAGTTCGCCAAATTCATCAAGTGGACACTACCGTCGCGTACCAATGACAGACCCAGCCTTCGAATGTGGAAGCCGCGTTAATTTACTTCAAAAGAATGTACATTGCGTACCATTAATCCGCCTCCGCCCTTGAAAACGTCAACGCATCTATGGGATCAGAATTTCACACAGGCCATCAGCCAATCATCATAACTTCGTTTTTACTTATCACGGAAATAAGCCTTTACCCTGGAACGGCTAAACGACCCCAATACTTACATCCATCACATAGACTTCGTTTACTATCACCGAATAAGCCGTACATGAAAACGACCTAAATGACTTATCACATGGTGCCCTCGGGCTCTGACCGGTGATCTCAATGTAAAAATCCCATATGAACTCGCGCTATAGAATCACTTCGGACTCGACCCCGACCACAGACCAGTAGTCATTAAATTAAGACCGATTGCTCTTCAGGCCTCCCACCAAAATTTGTCGTAGAACTGCGAAAAGTTCGCCAATTCTCATAGTGGGAACTACCGTCGGTTACGCAATGACAGACTCCGCCCGAATGGTGGAGGCACGGCTTATTTCCTTCAAAAAGAATTTACATTGGGTACCATTAAGATCCGCCTTCCGCCCTTGAAAACCGTCAAAGCATTATGTCGTATTTCTCACAGGTCATGACCATCATCATACTTCGTTTTACTTCTCACGGAATAAGCTTTACCTGAAAACGGCTAAACCGACCTGCCAATCAGCCAATCATCATAACTTAGTTTTAACTTATCAACGGAATAGCCTTTCCCTGGAAACGGCCTAAAACGACCCCAATACATCAGCCAATCATCATAACTTCGTTTTACTTATCACCGAATAAGCCGTTACATGAAAACGACCTAAAATGACTTATCAATATAAGGCCCTCGGTCCTTCTGACCGGGGATCTCAATGGTAAAAATCCCATATAGAACTCGACTCGCCTTAACACCACAGGTAAAACTTCGAAAGCCTTGCCGAGAGGTATAACCTCTGCGTGGTAGGCCCACCTACACCATCTAGGTACCCAACGGGATCCAGAGGCAGCCCGGAAGTTCTAGACATAGCCATTCTAAAGGACGCATCCCTTATAGGCTACGCTCTATAGAATCACTTTCGCAACTCGACCCCGACCACAGACCAGTAGTCATTAAATTAGGACCAGATTGTCCTTCAGGCCTCCCAACCAAAATTGTCGTGAACTGCGAAAAGTTCGCCAAATTCATCAGAGTGGAACTACCGTCGCGTACGCAATGACAGACCCGCCTCGAATGGTGGAGGCACGCTTATTTACTTCAAAAAGAATTTACATTGCGTACCATTAGATCCGCATCCGGCCCTTGAAAACGTCAAAGCATCTATGTCAGATATTTCTCACAGGCCATGAACCAATCATCATAACTTCGTTTTACTTATCACGGAATAAGCCTTTACCTGAAAACGGCCTAAAACGACCCCAGGCCATCAGCAAATCATCATAACTTCGTTTTACTTATCACGGAATAAGCCTTTACCTGAAAACGGCCCAAAACGACCCCAATACATCAGCCAATCATCATAACTTCGTTTTACTTATCACCGAAGAAAACGACCTAAAATGACTTATCAACATGGGGCCCTCGGTCCTTCTGACCGGGGATCTCAATAGTAAAAATCCCATATGGAACTCGCTCTATAGAATCACTTTCGGAACTCGACCCCGACCACAGACCAAGTAGTCATTAAATTAAGACCAGATTGCTCTTCAGGCCTCCTAACCAAAATTGTCGTTAACTGGGAAAAGTTCGCCAAATTCATCAGAGTGGAACTACCGTCGCGTACGCAATGACAGACCCGCCTCGAATGGTGGAAGGCACGCTTATTTACTTCAAAAGAATTTACATTGCGTACCATTAGATCCGCCTCCGGCCCTTGAAAACGTCAAAGCATCTATGTCAGATATTTCACACAGGCCATCAGCCAATCATCATAACTTCGTTTTACTTATCACGGAATAAGCCTTTACCTGGAAACGGCCTAAAACGACCCCAATACATCAGCCAATCATCATAACTTCGTTTTACTTATCACCGAATAAGCCGTTACATGAAAACGACCTAAAATGACTTATCAATATAAGGCCCTCGGTCCTTCTGACCGGGGATCTCAATGGTAAAAATCCCATATAGAACTCGACTCGCCTTAACACCACAGGTAAAACTTCGAAAGCCTTGCAGAGAGGTATAACCTCTGCGTGGTAGGCCCACCTACACCATCTAGGTACCCAACGGGATCCAGAGGCAGCCCGGAAGTTCTAGACATAGCCATTCTAAAGGACGCATCCCTTATAGGCTACGCTCTATAGAATCACTTTCGCAACTCGACTCCGACCACAGACCAGTAGTCATTAAATTAGGACCAGATTGTCCTTCAGGCCTCCCAACCAAAATTGTCGTGAACTGCGAAAAGTTCGCCAAATTCATCAGAGTGGAACTACCGTCGCGTACGCAATGACAGACCCGCCTCGAATGGTGGAGGCACGCTTATTTACTTCAAAAAGAATTTACATTGCGTACCATTAGATCCGCCTCCGGCCCTTGAAAACGTCAAAGCATCTATGTCAGATATTTCTCACAGGCCATGAACCAATCATCATAACTTCGTTTTACTTATCACGGAATAAGCCTTTACCTGAAAACGGCCTAAAACGACCCCAGGCCATCAGCCAATCATCATAACTTCGTTTTACTTATCACGGAATAAGCCTTTACCTGGAAACGGCCTAAAACGACCCCAATACATCAGCCAATCATCATAACTTCGTTTTACTTATCACCGAAGAAAACGACCTAAAATGACTTATCAACATGGGGCCCTCGGTCCTTCTGACCGGGGATCTCAATAGTAAAAATCCCATATGGAACTCGCTCTATAGAATCACTTTCGGAACTCGACCCCGACCACAGACCAGTAGTCATTAAATTAAGACCAGATTGCTCTTCAGGCCTCCCACCCAAAATTGTCGTTAACTGGGAAAAGTTCACCAAATTCATCAGAGTGGAACTACCGTCGCGTACGCAATGACAGACCCGCCTCGAATGGTGGAGGCACGCTTATTTACTTCAAAAAGAATTTACATTGCGTACCATTAGATCCGCCTCCGGCGCTTGAAAACTTCAAAGCGTCTATGTCAGATATTTCACACAGGCCATCAGCCAATCATCATAACTTCGTTTTACTTATCACGGAATAAGCCTTTACCTGGAAACGGCCTAAAACGACCCCAATACATCAGCCAATCATCATAACTTCGTTTTACTTATCACCGAATAAGCCGTTACATGAAAACGACCTAAAATGACTTATCAATATAAGGCCCTCGGTCCTTCTGACCGGGGATCTCAATGGTAAAAATCCCATATAGAACTCGACTCGCCTTAACACCACAGGTAAAACTTCGAAAGCCTTGCAGAGAGGTATAACCTCTGCGTGGTAGGCCCACCTACACCATCTAGGTACCCAACGGGATCCAGAGGCAGCCCGGAAGTTCTAGACATAGCCATTCTAAAGGACGTATCCCTTATAGGCTACGCTCTATAGAATCACTTTCGGAACTCGACTCCGACCACAGACCAGTAGTCATTAAATTAGGACCAGATTGCCCTTCAGGCCTCCCAACCAAAATTGTCGTGAACTGCGAAAAGTTCGCCAAATTCATCAGAGTGGAACTACCGTCGCGTACGCAATGACAGACCCGCCTCGAATGGTGGAGGCACGCTTATTTACTTCAAAAAGAATTTACATTGCGTACCATTAGATCCGCCTCCGGCCCTTGAAAACGTCAAAGCATCTATGTCAGATATTTCTCACAGGCCATGAACCAATCATCATAACTTCGTTTTACCTATCACGGAATAAGCCTTTACCTGAAAACGGCCTAAAACGACCCCAGGCCATCAGCCAATCATCATAACTTCGTTTTACTTATCACGGAATAAGCCTTTACCTGGAAACGGCCTAAAACGACCCCAATACATCAGCCAATCATCATAACTTCGTTTTACTTATCACCGAATAAGCCGTTACATGAAAACGACCTAAAATGACTTATCAACATGGGGCCCTCGGTCCTTTTGACCGGGGATCTCAATAGTAAAAATCCCATATGGAACTCGCTCTATAGAATCACTTTCGGAACTCGACCCCGACCACAGACCAGTAGTCATTAAATTAAGACCAGATTGCTCTTCAGGCCTCCCAACCAAATTGTCGTTAACTGGGAAAAGTTCGCCAAATTCATCAGAGTGGAACTACCGTCGCGTACGCAATGACAGACCCGCCTCGAATGGTGGAGGCACGCTTATTTACTTCAAAAAGAATTTACATGCGTACATTAGATCCGCCTCCGGCCCTTGAAAACGTCAAGCATCTATGTCAGATATTTCACACAGGCCATCAGCCAATCATCATAACTTCGTTTTACTTATCCACGGAATAAGACTTTACCTGGAAACGGCCCCTACAAACGACCCAAATACATCAGCCAATCATCATAACTTCGTTTTACTTATCAACCGAATAAGCCGGTTACATGAAAACGACCTAAAATGACTTCTCAACATGGAGGCCCTCGGTCCTCTGACCGGGGATCTCAATAGTAAAAATCCCATATGGAAACTCTCTATAGAATCACTTTCGGAACTCGACCCCCGACCACAGACCAGTAGTCATTAAATTAGGACCAGATTGCCCTTCAGGCCTCCCAACCAAAATTGTCGTTAACTGGGAAAAGTTCGCCAAATTCATCAGAGCGGACGACTCCCCACTTCTGAACATGATCCCTGACATCATAGATTCGTTAGACGTAGCAAAGGAAGACGCGACTAAATTCAAGGCGCACTCCAAAGTTGCTTTAAAGAGGTCCCAGATCTGCTCGAAGGTGGATTTGAGATCTCAGAGAAACTGCGGCGCTTTATCTGTCGTAAAAATCAAGCCACCAGGGACCACGATTCGTGTACTAACGCGAATAACCGTCAAAATTTAACTAACCTTAGTCAAATCCCAATTTTAACAGCTCAGAGACGAGTTGGGCCCGAGGGACTAGTTCGCCCCAGTGACGTAGACAAAGTCAAAACGATGCTGAAGGACCTTATTTTCAAGAAGGCACCGGGGTCTGACAACATTTGTAACAAGGTCCTGAAGAATCAGAAGAATTCCTGCACATTCGGCACTTTCGTCAGCCGAGCGACGGGGGCCTCAGCGGATGAGATAATTGAATACAACCTAAAATCGGCAATCCACGAACGCGACGAAACAGTCACGGAAGGCTTGCTGCATAAATTAAAATCCTATTAGTCCGCGGTGTAACGGACTATAATAATAGACAATTATAACAGTAATTGTAAGTTAGAAATAACCACAATAATTGTATACACAAGCTGAAGGAAGAAAAAAAGTAAAAGATAATAATAATAATTTAATCAACAACAACTGCACCTTAGAATATAGTCTCCTAATATTAGCATATAGCAGATAACAGATAAGATTATCAGATGCAGATAAGTAATACTAGTATACACCTAGCAAGTAGTATTAATAGGTGGTAATATATACCATCACTGAGCAATACTTTGAAGAAAACTACTGTCAATCAAATATCTTCTTAGTTTACTGAAATCTTAAACAATGCACAGTATTACATACAGCAACGGGGACAAGAACACAGGCGGCGCTTTGCCAGTGACCTCCAAGGCCACGGCGAGAGCGTGCTTTCGCAATGACACACTAACCAATTCACGAAAGAAGAATTTTTACTGTGATGAAAGATCTCCGTCAAGTAGAGAAGCTCACTTTTGCTGATAAGAATAAAAGAATCACAGTTTTGTTCTTCCTGGGCAAATATTTAATTCTATTTATTTTAGGAACGACGAGCTTAAGATTAACTCTCCAGATGGGAGCATAGGTGTGGTTATTAGTAATATTTAAGAATATTCGTAAACACATGCGACCAACTATAGAACACTGTGCTGCTTCAAAAAATATTATCTATAATATAAAAATGAATCGCAAAATGTGTTGGTGAGCGCATAACTCAACAACGCCTCGTCCAATTTGGCCGATTCTTTTTTTTCAATGTTCGTTCAAGTTCAATGATGGTGTTTTCTCTGAAAAAAAAATCGAATGATTGCCAGAAAATCCCTAGAAACAGCCGTTTTATTTTTTCCATACAAAAGTTTTCTAACTAAAACGTAGAGTCAATTTGAGCTTTATTGCTATTGTATAAAGTTCACTGTTGTCAAAGCAATGTAAGTATGTTCCTAACGTCAATTTGAACTTTATTATCGCTATACAAATTTCAAATTCAATCATATATATCACAACAGTGTACAAGTGTTGTTTTTCTTGGATTTTTTTTTATCTACTCTACTGAGTTTGCTTTAGTCAACTGATACACGATACAAATTCGTATATTGTGTTTTGTGCAGAGTGTTTAGTTACTATGATCACTTATTAATATTAAAAATATGCCTCCTATAAGACGAAGAAATGTAGCTAGAACAACCCGAAATGCTACAAACCAAGCTAATTACCGATCTAATCATACTGCACAAGAACGTGACGACCGAAATGAACGTGAAATAACTCAACTAATAATCGCGCAAGTTTGAATCGATTCCTTACTTTTAAATGCTTATATATGATTTATTAAATTATTTTTTATTCTAAACGCCCTATCACCAGGGTGACGGTTCTGTTCAGGTGATTTTTTTGCTCCGACTATACAAATAGGTAGGAATAAAAAACTGCCACATTACAAATCTTTTTGATAGGACGAAGTCTGTCGGGTCCGCTAGTATAATGTATACAAATGCTCAAAATCCAATATTAATAATAGTGGAATTAAATATAGCATCAGCAAACCTCGAACTTGAAAGAACATTCGGAGGCTATTCGTCAGGATATATCTGCCATATTACGCCGCACTAAGCCATTTTAAGCTAACATTTCTAGTGGTGAATCTTAGACCCTTCCACATTCGCAGCAAAACGAAGATTCTCAAAGGCAATAAAGGTTACGCGACGGTTATATTAGACACAGAGGAATACAGTAAAAACAAATTGCTATCGGATGAAAAAAAAAATTTAAATTGACAAAGATGACAAAGACCCTACAGTACAGATTTTATATTCTAACAGGTGAAAAATTACATCTCGCCATTAAATCTCTTGTGCTTGGCTTGCTTGTGTAAAACCTCTTAGTTGTGTGGGTTAGCAAAAATACACAAAAAATATGGACCTCTTCGTCAAATCGAGAAGCTGACGTATTCTCGTAAACTGACTCAACACCTTACGATAGTATTTCTCCACTGCGGACTGTAGCGGACTACTGTTAGCGGACTGAAAGATCGTAAGGTAGCTAACAATGAAACCATGGTCACCTGTGTCTCCGGTAATAGCAGATATATACATGGAGGACTTTGAGGAGATGGCTCTTAGCTCTGTACTAATGATACTGGACTTTGATGATAATTTCATAATTTTACAGACGACAAATTCTTATAATCCCTAACACATCTCATTTCTATTAATAACAAAATTAAACTTACAATAGAATTACAAATTAATAATTATTTAGCCTTCCTTGATGTTTTAGTAATATAAAACCTAATTACACACCCATTAGACCACACAGTGTATAGGAAACCCAGTCACACTAACAGATATCTCAATGGCGAATGTCAACATCACCCTACACGACTATCTTCCGTTGGCAGGCTCTTGGAGACGAGCTTCGACAGGTGAAAAATATCCTTCGTCTTCTGTGGGAAGACCATCAAGCCGCCCACAGTAGAGAGAGAGAGCCAGCACTTCTACTATATTAAATTAACAAAATACTCCACCAATTAGAGAGGTAAATATATTCGACTCCAGGTCGATGTTACGGTATCGATGGAATTCAACAAATCACCATCAATCATCTCATGTTCCAAAAGATGCTGCAAAAAAGAGGGTTTTTCTGATCCCTCTCGTGTAAAGATTTTATATTATTTTTGATCCAAAATATGAAATGGCCGAACCCACAGGTAAAAACTATAAATTCCATTATTCAGCTTTTTGAATGACAGCCTGTCATTTAATATACACAACACTCTAAACCAAAATAAAATTAATAAAAATATTTAGAAATTAAAAACAATAAAATTTTTTTTTTTTTAATTTTACTTTTTTTAGCAACTCAGTTCTGTCACTTTCACCCTAAAAAAAGGAAACCAACCACCAGTAAAATTGGAAAATACCACTCTCTCTCATTACGACAGCGTCAGGTAATTGGGTCTACATCTTGAGCGTCGCCTGACGTGGATAGAACATATCAAAACAAAGAGGTGTGAACTTAATATCCGATCCAAAGACCTTCACTGGATACCGGGGCGTAACAGTAAGCCGAGCCTCGAACTGAACCTGTATGGCTCTATGGGATCCAACTTTGGGGAAGTGCCTGCAAAACCCCATACTGCGAACAATCAGCCAAGTACCATGGTTTGTTACCAACAAGGAAATCCATGAAAACCTCAAGTTGGACACTGTATCGATGAAATAAAAATATAGAGACCGCCTCGAAAGGCATCCCAACGACCTTGCGTGTATATATGTATATATGTAAATATGTATATATGTATATATGTATATATGTATATATGTATATATGTATATATGTATATATGTATATATATATATATATATATATATATATATATATTATATATATATATATATATATATATATATATGGCTTACTGGAGTCACGCCTTTACATGCCAATAGCTTAAAACAAACTTGCTAAAAGTAGAAAACTGATTGCAAATTCATAAGCAAATACAAGCTCGCTCAAGTCTCCAGTCTATCTCAAGCGTATCATTGTCAATAACGAATAAGTGTAAATGACTATAAAAAAAATGTCCCGCTGAGTTTCTTGCACCGGTTCCTCTCAGGTCTGAGGCAATAACTTCAGTGAACCGGTGGTAAAGTTTTTGACGTTCAATAAATGAATCATGAATTCTTACTTTTAATAAAATTATTTCAATTTGAATAACCAAAACAAAAAAAAAATAAAAATGTTGCACTCTTAATAATAGCACTCGACTCATTGTCAGATATTTCTCACAGGCCATCAGCCAATCATCATAGCTTCGGTTTACTTATCACGGAATAAGCCTTTACCTGAAAACGGCCTAAAACGACCCCAGGCCATCAGCCAATCATCATAACTTCGTTTTACTTATCACGGAATAAGCCTTTACCTGAAAACGGCCTAAAACGACCCCAATACATCAGCCAATCATCATAACTTCGTTTTACTTATCACCGAATAAGCCGTTACATGAAAACGACCTAAAATGACTTATCAATATGGGGCCCTCGGTCCTTCTGACTGGGGATCTCAATAGTAAAAATCCCATATGGAACTCGCTCTATAGAATCACTTTCGGAACTCGACCCCGACCACAGACCAGTAGTCATTAAATTAGGACCAGATTGCCCTTCAGGCCTCCCAACCAAAATTGTCGTTAACTGGGAAAAGTTCGCCAAATTCATCAGAGCGGACGACTCCCCACTTCTGAACATGATCCCTGACATCATAGATTCGTTAGACGTAGCAAAGGAAGACGCGACTAAATTCAAGGCGCACTCCAAAGTTGCTTTAAAGAGGTCCCAGATCTGCTCGAAGGTGGATTTGAGATCTCAGAGAAACTGCGGCGCTTTATCTGTCGTAAAAATCAAGCCACCAGGGACCACGATTCGTGTACTAACGCGAATAACCGTCAAAATTTAACTAACCTTAGTCAAATCCCAATTTTAACAGCTCAGAGACGAGTTGGGCCCGAGGGACTAGTTCGCCCCAGTGACGTAGACAAAGTCAAAACGATGCTGAAGGACCTTATTTTCAAGAAGGCACCGGGGTCTGACAACATTTGTAACAAGGTCCTGAAGAATCAGAAGAATTCCTGCACATTCGGCACTTTCGTCAGCCGAGCGACGGGGGCGTCTGCGGATGAGATAATTGAATACAACCTAAAATCGGCAATCCACGAACGCGACGAAACAGTCACGGAAGGCTTGCTGCATAAATTAAAATCCTATTATTCCGCGGTGTAACGGACTATAATAATAGACAATTATAACAGTAATTGTAAGTTAGAAATAACCACAATAATTGTATACACAAGCTGAAGGAAGAAAAAAAAGCAAAAGATAATAATAATAATTTAATCAACAACAACTGCACTTTAGAATATAGTCTCCTAATATTAGCATATAGCAGATAACAGATCAGATTATCAGATGCAGATAAGTAATACTAGTATACACCTAGTAAGTAGAATTGATAGGTGGTAATATATACCATCACTGAGCAATACTTTGAAGAAAACTACTGTCAATCAAATATCTTCTTAGTTTACTGAAATCTTAAACAATGCACAGTATTACATACAGCAACGGGGACAAGAACACAGGCGGCGCTTTGCCAGTGACCTCCAAGGCCACGGCGAGAGCGTGCTTTCGCAATGACACACTAACCAATTCACGAAAGAAGAATTTTTACTGTGATGAAAGATCTCCGTCAAGTAGAGAAGCTCACTTTTGCTGATAAGAATAAAAGAATCACAGTTTTGTTCTTCCTGGGCAAATATTTAATTCTATTTATTTTAGGAACGACGAGCTTAAGATTAACTCTCCAGATGGGAGCATAGGTGTGGTTATTAGTAATATTTAAGAATATTCGTAAACACATGCGACCAACTATAGAACACTGTGCTGCTTCAAAAAATATTATCTATAATATAAAAATGAATCGCAAAATGTGTTGGTGAGCGCATAACTCAACAACGCCTCGTCCAATTTGGCCGATTCTTTTTTTTCAATGTTCGTTCAAGTTCAATGATGGTGTTTTCTCTGAAAAAAAAATCGAATGATTGCCAGAAAATCCCAAAGAA
>JAXRJS010000189.1:0-23156 GCA_037127375.1 Dione juno | reverse complement strand
TTTTCCATGAATCCCCATTGCACACGGAAGGTCATAGGTGGCGAGTTACAAGAGCGCTTGATTCCTGTGCCCTACAGCAAGATTCTACCGATCAAGCTGTAAGATTTAAAAACAAACCCTTTCCCCTTTCCCTCACATCTCTTTTTTTTTTTTTTGTTTTTTTTAATTTTGTCCTTTGTTTCGTTTTCTATTTACTATACTATAAAATTTTTTTAATCCGTTACTATCGTTCTGTTGTCTATCCACACTGCCCTTTTTAACTTCTTTCCCTTTTTCCAAAACTCGTACGTTTCTGTATTGTTTTTTTCGGATATTTTGATCCCATTTGTTGTATTGATATGAAATTAATCGGTCAGTGTTCAGCTTGCATGTTTATCATCGCTGGCAGGGTTTTCCAAATGCATGTTTTCATAATACTGTAAAAGGGTTCCGGAACAGAATGTATACATATATATATGTATATGGTTTTCATGTGTTTTTAGTATGTGTTTACATCTAAATAATAAAAAATTGTTTTTTTAGGGGTGCAAAGATTTGCTTAAAAATCATCATTAAAATGGGTTTATAATATTGTTTTGTAAAAAATTTCTAGACTTTAATTACTTCAGAAGTTTTCAGAAAATTTGTATTTTTAAAAAATCCTATAGATCTTTTACTTAGATACTTCACTTGATTCATGAAGTTTTTATAGACAAATTAAGTAGATATCATAGTTATCATATTAAAAAAAATTTTAGTAAATTTTTCAATAATGTTTTAATCTAAAAAAGAGTAAATAGTGTTGTAATGATTTCAAAGCGGGGACATCTCTTTGTATGTGTTATTGTCGCTTGTTTCAAAATTTAGTTTCCATTGCGATTATTTACTGCGGGAGTTGTATATTTGTGTTGCCTCATTATTGCACAAAAATAAAACTAAATGAAACTGAGCCCCATAATTATAAAAAAATAACTGCCCGGGAATTGTCACAAAAGCTTTGTCAAAAAATTTGAAACCATTTTAAACAGGCTTATAGATGATAATTTAGAAATAACGCTTCAAAAATTTATTTGTAAAAAAATGGGAAAATTACATTAGGGTTTTAGCTTTGCTTACTGTCGGATATCGAAAATGAAATCGGTCGATGTTGCTTCACATGTAGCATAATCACATGGGCATAGAGCTTCGCGTAGCTCATAGAGGAGGTCGATGAACTGCAGTCACAGAGTAAATGCATGGGAAACCCCAATACACCAACACGTCACTTGGAATGGTACGACTGGGTGAAGATTCAAATTGCAAACTAATTATACTTCCCGGGGTCATCGCTGTTAGAACACATTGTTTTCGAGCATATTTCATAGTAAACATTAATATTTCCGTAATATTTTCTTTGGGTGGCATATGATACCGAAACTTTAAAATACGAAGGATCACCCACTGAGGGCCCCTATTGCGAGAAGGCAGGAGCAAGTAGTTTATATCTCACTGCATGGCATGCGTGGAAGCGGCCGGCCGACTCGCCCGCACCTCGACCTGCAAGGCGGATCTACTCTAATTATTGGAGATAGGGGCAAAATATTTATTTTATTTTGGCAGCATTTGCCTAAAGACACTTTTTCACGGCTTTTTTGGATCTTTGACCCCATCTCCGGACTGCGCGCGGATTGTCTGTGACGGATTTTTGAAATACCTACCGCTTCTCGCCTTTCTTTTACTGGCTCGGTGGGCTTTTTTTTTGTTTTCTACAAATGTACATTATTCCATTATATGGGACGGCGTACTTTTTTGATTTACACTTACTTGATTCCATGGTACTGTTATTTAAAAAAACAATTTTTATATTACACACTTTTGATTGATTTTATATCAATCAAAAATATGAAAGTAAAAACGTGGATAGCAAAACCAATTTTAATAATCCAAAGATTACCCAAAATTTTAATATTTAGCTCTGGTCACTTTATTTTTTTTTGATACGTTCCTATTGAAATATTATAAATTTTAATTACCCCGCCCTACCAGGAACGTATCTGTAATTGTAGACATCCCATTTGCAGCACACTATTTGGGACACCCTTGTAACCATCCAAAGTCTTTCACGTGTGACTGCAATTACATATTAATTTGCATTCGCTAGCTCTTATCATAAACATTTATATTAAATTTGTTCTCTCATCTATTTCAAAATATCGTTGTGTATGATAAGAGCCAGCGTAAACGTGACTGCTACGCGACACTTAATTTGTGGTAAATGGAATATTTGGGGGTCGTGTCGCGTAGCAGTGACGGATGAGTAGTGACGAGTGAGCCAGAGTGAGTGTCTCAGAGGGGGTACTACTAAGCGGTGGGGTTTGGGGGTTGGGCAGATCCGCGTGGTGAACGCGTTCCGGCAGGGGCTGGACTCACGCGGCTCGCTGGCTGACGCGGGGGGCTGGGGGAGAGGCGCTGCGCAAGCAGACGGGGCTGTCCAAGCGCTACTCGCACTCCTCCAGCGTGGAGTACGCGGAGGCGCGCGGGGACGCGCTGGCGCCGCACGACCTGGACGTGGAGCGCCTGTCCCGCCACAGCCACACCGAGACCCCCGTTTTAGCCCCGCCCCCCGGGGCCCCCCGCCGGGCCCCCCGCCGGCCCCCGGGGCCCCGCTGCCGCGACCCCTTTTTAAAAAAATGTGTTTAAATTTTTCGTTTTTTTGAAAATATTTTTTTATTATCCCCCGGGGCGCGTCGTGTCGCGCGCGTCTGTTGAACGAATAAAAAAATTGTCTAATGATTAATTTTTGAGTTTAAGCGCGAGGACGAGCGAATTGGGGGTGTTTTTTTGAAAATAAAAAAAAAAAATTTTTGCGTAGCGTCGTGTCGTCTCTTACACGGAATGAAAGTTTTTTATTGCTTTTGTCAAAAAATTTGTTGAGGCCCCGGGGAAAAGGGGGGCAGGCGGCCTGGGCGCGGCCTCCGCCCCTCTTTTGTAAAAAGAAACCCTTATTTGTAGCCCAGCATCACCCGTTATTTACGTGGGGGACCGGTGCCGCCCCGCCCCCGCCCCGCGCCTTCTTATACTTAACTAAATTATTAAAGTTTTATTTTAAGGTGTTTTTTATAAATTTCAAAAAACTTTTTTTTTTTTAGGGCCCTTTTCCCCTAATTTTAAAGATACATTTAAGTCTTTAATCTCGGAAAGCGAAATCCCCACAACTAAAAATTTTCTATACAAAAAACCGATCTCCGTTTTCTTGAAAAAAAACGCCCGTAGTCCCCACTTTGAAAAAACTTCAATATTTTTAAAAATAGAAATAAAACATTAAAAAAAAAAAATTAGCTAAAGATATTTTTTTGGTAATGCTAGTCCTTATGAAAAAAAAATACTAATTTTTCAATTATTAAAAAGTACTTATTGTTTAAATCGAAAAAATACTTAAAGTTTATTCAAAAAAATTAGTCTACGGTGTAACGAATTGTTTTTTGGACACAGTGTGGGCGCGTGTCGCCGTGGTCGCCAGCTCAGGGGGGGCGGGCGGCGCGGGGTGCACACTCGCATAGGCGACGTAGGTTCGCAGCAGTGGCATTTTCGACTTATAAGAGTAAGACATGTATTTAATGGACCTAGCGAGGAGTCGAACCGAGGGCCCCGCCCGCTCGCATCCCACTTTTTTTAGTATTGTAATGGTAATGATGATCGAGCGATTAGAATCGGCAATGTTCAATTTTGTATAGAACGTTTCACAGTAGAGGTTTTGAAAGTTGTTACTTTTTATTTTGTGAAGTATGTAGGCGCGTCCCGTCGCACGCGAGCTGCTCCTCTAGACGAGAGCGACGGCCCGCCCGGGGGCGGTCACTACTAAACTTTTAAAACGATCTTGAAAAGTAATCAAGTATTAGCTTCATCGATAAAGCCTTTTTAAAAAAAAACTTAGTTAAATGAAAACTTTTGAAAGTTCACATTTTTAAATATTACGATACATTAGTTACGGTTCAATGAATATTTTTCAGAGAGTTCTGGAACGTCTTG
The DNA here is from genome assembly GCA_037127375.1 of Dione juno. Classification (NCBI taxonomy): domain Eukaryota; kingdom Metazoa; phylum Arthropoda; class Insecta; order Lepidoptera; family Nymphalidae; genus Dione; species Dione juno. Next base: position 19,169 of record JAXRJS010000189.1, on the reverse strand, counting down.
TGTATAATATTGCTATATTTTCGTTTATATTCGTTACGTACAGTTTTCCGATGAAAGACATAAATTAGGAGTGTACTGCATGTAGGCATGTAGACATGTAGGCTTTAAGGGCGCGGGCTGCCCGCGGCCGCCTCCTACCTAACAACAAATAGTTTTTACATGACAGTCTTTCCACTAACCATTTTAGGTGATGTCCCATTGTTTTTTTTTCGTCTCACAATAAAAGAAATCTATTTTATTTTTTTTAATGCATCGTTTTATTTAAAAAACCCTTTTAAATTTTTTTTATATTATCATTTTTTTTAAAAATTAAAAAACAATTTCAAAAATTTTAAAAATATGAAAGTTTTTATTTTTATATAACCTTTTCGTGTAAAGCTTTTACACGAAAAGTAGTTTTACAGTAAAAAATAAAAGCTTCACGTCTTTTCCCCGCATATAGCAGGCAGGCGGGTAGGCAGGGTTCCATCCCACGCGTCCATCCCGCGTTATGATACTCCGTTCTGTACATTGTATTGATTTGGGGGAATTTGTTTTGATCGAGTGCGAACCGAAACTACGTCCATTTACAGTCATACGCTGTGCCGCTGCGCCACGGCGGAGCCAAACAAGATCAGATTAAATTTTGTATAGAAGAAATTGTTATTTATTTACAGTAAAAAAAATTAATTTTTAAAAAGTAAAAAGTAGAAAAAGCAAAACTAAATGTACTCCGTATCTATACCTAATTATCTAAATAGGATAACAACATTTAAGGTAAAAAAAAAGATTTAGAACTTGATCATTATTTATTGCTTAAAATGGTATAAATATGTGGACTACTGTCACTTTAAAAAAACACAGCGGTAGTGGGTTCGATGCACACCCAGACATGATCCCATCGTAGTCCTCACGTAGTACGTGCGTAATGCTGGAGAATAAGATGAGTAGGTAAAAATCTTCGATAATATTTCAGAACCTTCATTGTCTAGGATGCAGCAGAAATTCAGAAAACTTGTAAAAGCTTAATTGTCGACGAATGGTCGTCAGCCCCTCTCGTCTCAAGAGTAGGAGACTTGACTAATCCCGAATCCCAGGGTCTGACTGCAACGACTGGTATAGTGGTTAAAACTAAGTCGGTGAAAATGCAGTTGCATGACATCGTCTCTCACGTAGCTGTAGAATAAAAACGCTATACTGACAGATGCTCCTACTAGAGCGTTTATAGATTCAATTAAAAAAACTTCTCCATAAAGCAACGACATCAATGACAAAATGTATTTTTGAATACAATTTGAAGATTGCCATTAAAAATAATAAAGTCAATGCCGTCTTCATCCCGACTCTGCAAAATTAACCTCTGACCATTATTTTTGCATTTTTTGTACTTAAAATAATTAAAGGCTATATAATGCCATAATAGAATTAAGTTAAATTTAGTCAAAACTTAATAGTACTTTAGATTTTACTGTACTGACTGGACCCGGAATAAGGAATAAATAATTTTATCGTCATGGAAGTCTAGTTTTGAGCAAGGTCAAAAAAACAAAAAAATAAAAAAAAGCATTTAGGGATTTCCAACAAAAGGTACCGACTATGGTCTATAGTGAATAAAAATTTAAAATATATATAAATCAAAAGAACGCCTAAGTTGAGTATGAATATTTTTTGATATTTTATTTTCACGGGAATGTGTAAAAGTTGACAAATTGATAGTATTGTATTATTATGTAATGTATGAATGTATGAATGTATGAAATAGAATCGTTAGGTTAGCTGAGAGGGGATCAATTGTGGTTCATTTTGAAGACGTTGGGTGGTTCACTTTATTTTTTTTAAATTTAAAAATTTTCTGCATTTGATCTTAGTTGGCAGAGTCAGTCAATGCAAAAATTTTGTTATTATGCGATCTAAAATAGTATTACTACTAGCTGCAGTTCTTAGGTGATGCAAACTTTTTATCTATGTTGTTTAAAAAGTGTAGCCACATTCTGGCAACATAGTTCAAATTTTTCGAAATTTTAAATTAAAATCACCAAACGCAATAGCTCGTAATCGTTGATTCTGTGTCAAGCTTTTCTCAACGCAACGACGGTGGTAGCTTCCTGTAGACTGACACTACTGCACTTAAAATTTTAAATTGACGATGCAAAAAAGCTTGTAATAACAATATTGTATATGAGAGACGCTTTATCCGATATACAAAAATTTTATCTTTCACCATACAATAGCCCTTTTTTATTAATTACTCTTCATAGTGCAATGTAATTTTAACCGAACATTAGAAAAGAAAACTCATCGATAACTTCTTCACAGCACAATCTTGCTTAATCTTTAACAAAGGGGGACGGCGCGTACGCAGTCCCCTCTCCCAAAAAATAACGCGTCCGAGTTATCCGCTTAAGGGATAATCGCAGAGGTCAACCCCACCGCAGGCAATGGAGGGGCCTCGCTCTGGGGGGAAACCCCCTACTTGATCACGGTGTCCCCTACGCCAGGGAAGTATTTTTGGCGGTAGCGTATCATCTCTCTCAACCCCCCAGGGGGGGGAGGGGAAACGGCATCAGGGCAATGCCCTCTGGCCCTGGGTTCTGCCGACGCCCATTAAATGGGCGTGTCATCGTGTGGGCTTAGGCCCTGAAATTTTCATTATTGTTGGGGTTTAGGGTGAGCAACAAAAAGGTGAGCTAGCTGCTGTCAGGGCGATCAGCCCAGCCTTGAAACCTCTGGTTTTTCAGAGAAAACCCGGCAAGGCGACCAGCGGCCTGAGCAGCAGATCAGGGTCGTGTTGGGGGGGAAGTATATCCCTGGGGGGTCGTTTCCTAGGGGCATCCGGGGGCGGGTATGCCATGGTGCGATGCCCCGGATATGAGGATGATCCGAGGCATCAGCGCAGTGATACATCCGGGCTGCGAGCATCGAGACATGCTCTTCGAGACTCTCAATGCGGAGATCACGCTGTATTGTAGGTTTCTCACGCAATGAGGAGCCCCGGTCACACGTCTCAGGCTAACGCTCTGTATTTTTTGAAGGAGATCACGCTGGCGCGGGCTGGTAAGTGAATACCCCCGGTGCTGCATACGTCAGGGGGGCCTGACGTATGTTTTGTATATTGACAGTTTTGTACGTAAGGGGAGTCGAGACCGGAATATAGGCCGCAGCAAGTTTAGTGCGACCCTGGCAGCATTTCGGGCCCTTTTTTCACCTGGCCAGTCATTGTCAGACGCCCGTCAATGACCACACCTAGGTAGGTGGCGTTGTAGGACCAAGGGATCTCCGTGCCATGAATAACCAGAGGGGGGGGCTTTCTTTTGCCCCCAAAGGCGGGCTTGGGTCTTCGCGACGTTGGCGACAGCCTCCACTCCGCCAGCCATCCGGCAGGAGGTCCAACGCTCGTTGGAGTTTGATGGCAGCGTGGTTTGCGTTCAAGGATTTGGTCAGGAGCGCAATGTCGTCGGCGTATAAGGCCAACATAGCGTCCTGACCCACCGGAATGTCGTTCGTGAACGCTGTGTATAAAATTGGGGACAGAATACTGCCCTGGGGAACTCCTGCCAGAATAGGTCGGCGGAGGGCACGGCGTCATTTACCCTCACCCGAAAAGTGCGTTTCCCCAAGGAAGTCCTGGGGCACCCGCGCTAGTTGGTGGGGAACACCAGACGGAGGACTTTGTGCAGCAGCCCGGATGCCACACGCGGTCGAATGCTTTGGAAACCCGGGAAAGGGTGCTGCTGGTACCCCCCTTCCTGTTGAGTGCGGCCGGGAAATGGACACTCTAAACCGCAGTTGTGGGGTGACCACTGCGAAAACCCCAAAATGTTCGGGGCGCGGTTCGAGGGGCGCCTGAAATAAACAGTTTTTGAAAGCTTTTTGAAAAAAGGGAGATTGGTCGGTAGCTGTCAGGGCGACGCGGGTTTTCCCCGGTTTGGGCAGCATCACCACCCCAAACCCCCTCTCCACGCTTTGGGAAAATCCCCGGCGGAGGCTGGCGTTAAAGAGCCTAGAAAGTGACGCTATGGCTTTTAGGGGCAAGTGACGTAGGGACGCGTTCGTCACGTTGTCCTTCCCCGGAGCTTTTCTTGGCTTCAGTGAGCGTAGCCTTCCCCTCCATAAGTGACTATACGCGAGAAAATTACCAGCGCGATTCGGGAAATTACTTCGATATGTACAGTACCATCTATCGACACTTATGGAAACTCTGAAAAATTTAGTAGTTAGGTATGTAGGAACTTCTGCGGGCACCGCTTCTGCGCGGAGCATGCCCCTTATCGGTCCCTTGCCGACCGCAACCGACTCCGGCCTTGTGTCAGTCACCAGGGGCATCACTGAGTTGGGCCGTTCTATGGCCAGGCCCGTTTTTGGGGCGAACTCCCGGACACTGGAGGCGCACGACTTGAAAGCGCGCTCCACGGGTTTTCCCGGGCCCCCCAAGGCGGTCTCAGTGCCCCCCGCGGGTCTTGTTACCACCTCCCCGCGTGGAACAGATCCAATTATAACGCCGCAGCGGGCTTCCAGGCCCGCAGCTAGAGAGGTACAACCCTCTAAGAGGTCGCCATCCGCGCCTCTCGCTATGAGGCAGAGCTGTCGCCCAGAACGCAGCTGCATAGGGACATGATCCTTGTGTCCCATTTGCGGCAGCGTGGGGCTATCTCCAAGTCATTGCTGGAGCATATTTGTATGTTCCTCAACGACAAAGAGAGGGGTCCGGAGACCCAGGTCCGCCGATGAGGCCCCCGAAACTTATCAAAAAGGCTTTGCGTGCAACCGCCCCCCACCCCCCCGGGGAGCCTCTAGGGACCCACGCCTTCGGACACAGAATCCAGCGCCTAAAACAGTCGCCCCCATTACCTCTATTACCACCAGCCCCAGGGTGCCGCTACTGATAGCTCGGTCGCCTTTACCGATGCGCTCCGGGCAGGAAGCCCGAGCCAGGCGGCGCAGGTGGCACCGGCTCCAGCAGCTGCACCCGCCCCGAAACCGAGGCCTCGCTACCTTCCTCTCGTTGTGGAGACCCTGCCCAACTGGGCGACCCACTTCCGGGTGCTTAAAGAGGGGTTTGGGACACGCACCCAACGCGCGCCCATTTGGGAAAGGTGTGCGCTTCTCTCCAGAGTCGGAGGGCGAATATCGTACAATCCAGCGGTACCTCGTCAACCTGGAGATGACTGAAAAGATCAGTTGGTTCTCCTACGCACTCCCCTCGGAAATGAGTCGCAAGGTCCGGGGGTTTGTGACGACCATCCTGGGGAGATTACGGAGGCGCTGGAGAACTCGGGTACCCGGGCCGATCCGGGCGAGGAAAGGTCGGCCGGGCTGTATCTTCTTTGCGGTCCTGGTCAATATCCCGGACCTCATGCCAGGCATCTACAGCATCAATGAGTTGCTGTACATACCTGGCGTTAAAATAAAAGCCTGGCGCAGCCGGAAGGCCCAGCGCAGTGTCACCGCTGCCAGGCCTTCCGGCACTCGAGCCATGGATGCCACCGCAGATTGGCCTGCGTGAGATGCGGAAAGAGCATCGCGCGCAGGACTGCCCGCGCCCATTAGAGTAGCCCGCCACGTGCGCCAACTGTGGGGGGCCCATCCAGCCAATTATTTTCGTGCCCTCAAATAAAGAGGGAACTCAGGAATAAGAGGGCTGGTACACTGGCCCTCACTGCAGTCTCGAAGCCTCCGGCTTCGGTCCCCCCGGCCCTACCAATATGGTAGCCGCGGACGCACAGGCTTCTTCCCTGATTGCTCCGGCCAATCCACCTTCCACCAGGGACGGTGGAGCTGGCCGTAGCGCGTCTAAGAAGAGCTCAAAAGGAAAGAAGAAAAAGGGGACGGCTTCTTCTTCAGTCCAGACTAGCCACCCGAGTTCAACCCATGCAGCCCCTGATGCTGCACAATCCTCTCAGCGCCGGCTGCCCCATTTTTCAGGCGAGGCCCGCGCGACTCTCCACAGGGCTATCGACGTCATTAAGGAAGTCCTTATGGCCCTTAAGGAAATCGGGACCCAGTTGAGGTCGTGCTTTGGGCATGATGCGTTTGCTTACAAATGGATAAGCTGCGCATCATGTTCTGGAACGTTGCTGGACTGAGACAGCGAGCCCACTTCCTCCGGCTCCTTGTCAGTCAGCAGAATGTAGATGTGGCTCTCATTAATGAGACCCATCTCAGGGCCACTGACACCTTTGTCGCACCCGGGCTACCTATCCGCGCCTAGAAGGGTGGAACGCCTACAGGGGGTTGCTTGTATATTAGATCACCCCGCACCAACCGCTTCCTGACCTGGCTACGCTGTCGTTCCAGTCCCTGGGGAGAGGTAATGGTTGGCAGGAAACCTGTCAGGCTGTATGCCATCTACCGACCCCCCAACTCCACGCTAAGACTTAGCGAAGTTAAGCAAGCCCTTTGGTAGTAAAACGCGCTGCCACATTGCGTGCACCACGGGTAGGAAGCTGTTCGAGGACGCCGACAGGTAGGGGTATTAGGGGAAGGGCTGACGAGCCCACCACCCCAAAATAGCAAATTCCCCGGGCCACGATCGACCTGATCGTGCAAAAAGGGGTCGATGCTAGTTCGGTGTCCCTCGAACAGCCAAAACTCTACCTGATGCCCATGGGGCTGACCACCTCCCCATCCTCTTTGCCGTACGGGAACGCCAGCGGCCATAGGGCACCCCCCTCTACGTAGGGGACGAATCTGCTGGCCCCGCTTCGAGGCCCTCACTGCCCAGCTGACTCGGCCACGAGAGGAACCGCTTTATGATCCGCCTAGTGTCGATAGACTTGAGGCGTCGATCACAGCGACGATCCAGACTGCCCTCCGTAAAGCTACCGCCCCCGCCAGCCCGGTAAGACTTCCCTCAACTCCACGGCACATTGCTGACCTCATTGCGCGTAAGAGGAAGACGCGCAGTGAGTGGCAACAGACCCGCGAGCCCGCCACCAAGACGAAACTCAACGTCTTGGTGGAGCGTATTCACGCAGCGATCGCGGAGTCCAATGCCAAGAGTTGGGACGCGAGGATTCGTGACGCCACCGAGGACGAAGCGTCTCTCACTAAACTGTGCCGGCAGCTTACCAAGAAGCCGCCCCCCATCCGACCTCTCTTCCACCCCGATGGCACGCTGTGCTACGACTCTCAAGGAAGGGCCGAAATCCTGGCAGACCACCTTGAGAGTCAGTTCGCACCCAATCCCAGCTTGCGACCGGAGCACCACGCACAGCTGGAGCAAGCGATCACCGCCTTCCTATCAGACCCCCCTAGCCCGAGTCCTCCTCCGCCCTTCTTTTCCCCGTCGAGCGTGAAGAAGGCGATCGCGCGGCTCAAGCCTAGAAAAACTCCGGGGATAGATGGTGTACCTAACCTGGCACTACAGCATCTCCCCATGCGGACCATATCATCACTCACCAGGCTTTTCAACGCCATCCTATGGCTGGGATATTTCCCCCAGGCATGGAAGGAAGGCCTGGTAGTGATTATTCCGAAGCCGGGGAAAGACGTTGGCGGAGTGGAGGCTCACGATTAACGTGGCCAAAACCCAAGCGATTGCGTTTGGGCTCCACAAGCTGCCTCCTCCGCTTGTTCTCCAAGGTGAACAGGTCAAGTGGTCCCGCCAAGTCACCTACCTGGGCGTCTCCATAGAAAGGAAACTTTCCATGTCGGCCCAGGTAGCCAAAGCCAGGAACGCAGCGCGAGTTGCACTGGCCCTGTTGCTTCCCTTATTCCGATCCCGCCTTCCCCTCCGCACCAGGCTGGGGTTGTACAAAACGTACGTCAGACCCCATCTGACGTACGCGTCCCCAGCTTGGTACTCCCTCACGAGACCTAGTCTTCAGAAGGTCCTTGAGACGGTGCAAAATGTGGCTCTCCGACGAGTCGTCCAGGCTCTTAGATACGTGAGGAACGCTACCATTTAGCGCGACCTCCGTATCGAAAGCCTAGAGAGTCACATCACCCAGCTAGCTGCCCGCGTCTACCACGGTGCCGACGCCTCGGTCACCCCACGTCCGAGACGCCGGACGCCCGAAGACTACCTCGAGACATCCTTCCCCCCCTTCTGATTCCTGAGCTGCTACCAAAGGGCGCTGGTCGCCTAGGCTGAGCCTCCCCGGATCACCGGGGTCTCATTTGGCTGGGCTGACCGCCCGGGGAGCGCATAGCTCACTCCTTTCGTCCAGTCCTTAAAATCTTTTCCCTCTTAAAGGGCATTTACCTCGGGCCAAACGCCCAAACCCCAAAGGGCCCCCCCCCATATTCGGGCGGCGAAAAAGCCTAACGGCAAGAGGGCACTGGGGGCGAGAGAGAGAATACTCTGGGGTAGTTATGTAAAAGCTTTTAATGATGATATATTAGGACAGTGCCTGATGTAGGTAAACCGTCTGTAATCATTAAAGAATATATATTACTTTCTGGCGTGATATTTCCATTAAAAAAGTATAACAAAAAAAAACCTATTCACCGTACCCCACCCTAGTGATGAACGGAAACATCGAGAACCGGATGCGATCATCGGACCATGCGATGAGACGAAGCCTTGATGAACCAATGCGATAGTACTGGCGGGGAGACTCTCCGAAGCAGACGAAAAGCTTTTTAAAACAGAGATGTTTAAACCCGCTACGCTACATTGAACGAGACCTTAGACCATCACGATTCCTCAGCTTTAAAGAAAAACCCGCGTTCGGCCCTTAATTATATTAAGTACCGACCCAGGAAACCTGAATAGTAATTGTCCATTATGCAACTTTTACATGAATATCTCATGCTATCACAAGAACAGTACAGTACGTCGATCCTGCTCACCAGAAAATGCTTTTCACACTTACTACCAAATTGGAGAACAGAAGTGGAATTTGGACATGACATTCAAATTTAAAGTATTATTTTATTGATATATTTTATTGATATATTATATTGACTGCATTTGGACTATATGTTGAGAAGTCTTAAGTTTAGTAGAGTGTGGGTCCTCTGCACTCCCGAGTCTATTTGGGACACTTTCTATAAGATGCACTATTTTATTTATATATTTATTTTTAGGGGAAACATACAGTACAGTAATAATTTAAACATAAAACATACAAAATAGAACAAAGACCAATTAAGTTTCCACAGATAACCAAACACGTACACTTCTTAAACACTAGTTATTTATAAAGAACACAATATTTGATTTGATTGATTATGCTGATATTTGTTATCTTGATATGAAGAGGAGCTTTTGAATAAACTTGAGCGGCTTCAAAACCTTTGCATCAGGTTCATATTTGGTGTACGTAAATATGAACACATTTCCGAGTTTCGTAATAAGTTTAAGTGGCTCCCTATTCGCCTTCGCAGGAATACACACATACTTCATCTTCTCTATTCAGTGCTGTTTAATCCTTCTACTCCTTGCTTGCCTGCTTGAAATTCCTCTTCATTCTTCTTCGTTTGTCTCTAATTCCTTTACCATTAAAGCTGCCCGACTATGGAATTCCTTACCTTTTAAAATTAGACGTGAGAAAAGCCTGCACATTTTTAAAAATCACTATTTAAACCAGTAATTTTGCCTTTGTGTTTTTATAATAATTATTTTTAATGGTTTATATGTATAGATTTTATTTATATGTATATTATGAATGTATGTATATATTAGAAAATTAGATCGTTAACTGATATAGAAACGGCTCGCCTTGTCTACTTTAGCTACTTTCATAATATTATGTCTTATGGCATTATACTCTGGGGTAATGCAGCCGCGGTCAATACAGTTTTTGTCTTGTAGAAGCGAGCTGTTCACTCAATCTATAACTTAAGAAACATCAATATTGTCATCATTCAATTTAGATTTCCAATCAATTTGAAAAAGACTCATTTATTGCTACATAATCGGCTTCCCATATAACTTAACTGAATGCGACTGACCCGTAGGTCACTTTATTTTTAATTTTGAAACAAATAATTCGAAGGCTGGATGTTGTATGTCCTCCAAAACAATTAGAGTAAAAACACGACTATCTTTGCAATTAATATTAGCTATTACAAGATTTAAAATACGATTACTAACATTATTAAACTTGTTATACTGACTAAAGTTATTAAAAGAGAAAGAGCTCATTAAGAACGTCTGATGAGAAATCCCCAGTAAGGTCAGAGCATTATGACAGACACTCATCCATTGAGCGTTAGGTATATTGAAGTCACCATGTATAAGTAAATAATCATCAGGGTATCAGAGAGCCTCATCTGAAATATGCTCGCAAAAATGTAACAAAACATCTTCATGACCAGGATACTGTGGAAAATAGCAGCAATATACATCTTGTATATTGTTCAAAAGAAATTGATACTCGAATAATATCGGCAATCGATTTTCTGATGTGATGCACTTAATATTAGTGACTTTCAACTCACGTTTTATAGCTATCAAGACCCCTCCGCCCATTGAATCTCCCCTAATTGTATAGTTACGATAACTTCTATATACATAGTACCGCTCGTCAGACAGTTCCAAGTCAAAAATTCCTGGATGCAACCAAGTCTCACTTAAACACAATATATCGTAGTACTAGTCTCACTTAAACACAATGACAATGACATAGAACCTGTTTAAAAACATAGTGGGTGGGGTTAGTAGACCCTGAACATTTTGGTAATAAACTCTTTCTCAACTTAAACACATAAACGTAATAATATTATTGTAATATACATAGGGGAGAGGTGGGATAGTTGATCCCTGTTTTAGTTTTCTTTTAGTAATTCCAACCATTTTCACAAATCTGATTTTTTTTAATCACACATGTATCCCGTTCCATTTGCCAATTATGTACCAACAGACCTCCTTATTTATTGAACAAAAACGACAAAACGGTTATTATAAACTCCGACACAAGGATCAACTAATCCTCTCTATGGGGATACTTGATCCCGGTGAGTGGGTTATATGATCCCGGAGGATCAATCATCCCACCCGCCAAAGTTTCTGCCGTACCATAATTACGAAACTATTTGAGAACAGGATTGAAATAAGTAAACTTATTATTATTAAATTGTAATTAACAATTCGATAGATAAGTAGGTCCAAAATAATAAAAAATAAAAACACAGACAAAAAAATAAATGGGAAAATTATTAGAGAAGTGGCACGGAATAAATCTCACGTGTTTTTGAGAATTTGATCGGCTCCGGCAAGTGTCCCAAAATGTCACCCCACTCATAAAATATTTCGTCTTCCCTTGCTGGCCACTTCCAAAACCTTCCACTTTTTTCCATTGCTCTTATTGTAGCCCCATTTGTATGAATTTTAGTGATTTTTCCTGGGTATGACACACCATTGTAAATTGCAACTACAAATTCCCCTAATTCTTTTCTGGTGGGCTCAAAAGCTCTACCATCCTCACCATCACTGCTAAACTCATCTTCTGCCCCTGATGATGACGTAAGTGGAGGACATTCATCAGAATCAGATGAGGTACATCTTCGGCAACTTTTATTTGAAAGTTCGTCAATGGCTGCTTTTTCCGGTGTATCAGTTAGGCTGCGAGCCCGTCCTCGCTTTCTCCCGCGCTAAGACTGCGAGCGTGGAACTGCCTTGGGGTAGGGCATGATGTCCAGTGGTGAAATGTGCACCGGCACTGATCCTTCAAGTGAGGAAGGGGAAGCGCGTTCACTGACACTGCTACTTTGTATGGGCTCCTTAAGTGGAGAAGGAAGAGGACAGTCCGACGCTGTCACACTGCTTCCTATGAGACCTTCAAGCGAGGAAGGTGGAGCACAGTCCAACGCTGCCACACTTCCCTGTGCTGGTTCTTCAAGTTGAGAAGGGGGAGGGCGGTCCGTAATTAAACTAGTCATGAACTCAGTGTCCGTGAAAATGTCGGCATTTATGGGCCATATTCCTGCCACCTTGAAGCCACTAATTATATTAGTAGGCACCATGGCCCTTGGAAAAGCTTCCCCTAACAGTTCTGAAATGTCATATATGGTGATTGTTCTGCCGGGGTGTCTTAGCATAAAATTTGATGCTGCCTGAGAATAAAAGGTTTTCAAGGGGCCAAAAACAGTCCTGTCTAATGGCTGCAGATTATGCGATGTGTGTGGGGGAATTGTTAGGAGAACGATTCCGTTGTCTTTTGCGTAGTTGAGAGCGTCGACAGGACAGTGACACTAGTGATTGTCCATGATGATGAAGTGTTTCCTATCGATGTTGGGCTAAACATGACGCACAAAATCCTTGAAGAATTTAATAAAACTGTCGGCCGTCATCCATCCCTAGGATGAGTAGTTGCATCGCTGCTAGGAGAAGCCTGATTGAGGAACCTATCCTGCCATTTTTTTCGGGGGAATATATGTATGAGGGGATGTGGCCGCCGGCAGCGTTGATCCCGGCACAAACGGAAACCCAAAATCACCTCGTTCAGTCGACGTCATTTTTCCTACTTGTTTGAAACCCCTTTAAACTGTAAGAATTTTGCTGGGCTTATGGACAGTTGTTACCCCTGTTTCGTCAATATTCCATACACATTCGACAGTAAATTCGTGCTTTTTAAAAAATGCAGTAAAATTTTTTCCAAAAAAACCCCCCAACGGGGGCTTTTTGAACGCTGTCGCTCGCGCTAAGCTGGTATGCTCTGGGGTTTGCTTGCTTTGTACTTCCGTGGCATCTAAAAAAACGGAAGTTATTAGATTTACTTCTTGAAAAACTAAAGAATATATAAAAAAACAAAAACAACATTTAAAACAGTTGACATTTGTTGTATACAATTGTATTTAAATAGTGACGATCGCTCGGTCGGCTATGAAGTTCTGGTCCCTGCCAGTTGTAAGTTAACAGTTGACAGTGTTTGTACACAATTGTACTCTATAGTGACGATCTCTCGGTTGCTATGAAGTTTTGGTACCTCCCAGTTTTCAGTGGACAGTTGACAGTTGATAGTTGGTGTATACAGTTGTACCCTTTTGTGACGATCTCTCGGTCGGCTATGAAGTCCTGGTACTTGTCAATTGACAGTTGACAGTTGACAGTTGTATACAATTGTACTCAATATGACGATCGCTCGGTAGACTTTGAAGTCCTGGTACCTGTCAGTTAACAGTTGACAGTTGACAGTTGGTTATACAATTGAACTCTATAGTGACGTTTCTCGGTCGGCTCGGTCGGTCTCGAAACGCCATTACTGCAGTACAGAACAGAACAGAACTCTATAGTGACGATCTCTGGGTCGGCTATGAAGTTTTGGTACCTCCCAGTTGACAGTTAACAGTTGACAGTTGAGAGTTGACAGTTGACAGTTGACGGTTGACAGTTGACAGTTGACATTTGACTCTTGACAGTTGACAGTTGACAGATGACAGTTGACAGTTGACAGTTGAAAGTTGACAGTTGGTGTATACAGTTGTACCCTATATTGACGATCTCTCGGTCGGCTATGAAGTTTTGGAGGACGTTGCTTGCGTTTTTTTTGGGTTTGACACACGTGTTAGTGAGAATTTCTGTTGTAGTGGTGAATTCTGTTAAGCTTTAAGTGGAAACAATATAAATTCTGTGAAAAGTTTCATACTAACAAGGTTATTAGTTATAGTAAGTGTTTGTGCTTTTCTTTGTAGTATAGTTTGTATTAGTATAAGTTTATTTTTATGGGTTTATAATTAAGTAGGATGGAACTGATCCCCCCCTGATCCCCCCGACCCTGGGGGTCATCCTTTTTCTAGAAAAAGGCAAGGTGGGGAAACATTTTCTAGTCAAGAAAATGTTAAAAAAGTCATAAAAAAACCCTTTCCACAGCTACTCCGTCCATCCAAAATGTCTGGATTCATCCATCTATGACTGAAGCCCCAAAGTCTTACATTAGGTCTTACAAAGGACCTTTTTATAGTATTGTGTCTGGGGAAAACTCCTGATCCCTCTACAGGCACCTCCATAAGGGCCATCAATTTTGGTCAATTTTTGCATACACACAAAATTACTGATATTGTCAATGATGAAGTAAAAATGTAGGTCGCAAGAAAATCAGCGTACGTTTACATCTGCTGAAGCAGCTAATAAATTTTTAATTAACCCTGTCCTTAGCCCTTTGTAAATATGTCTGTGTTATCCCAACATTTAATATTACAAGGATGGGTATTGTAAAAGGAGTTCCCGTTGAATGGTCGCTGGAAGGTTTGTTGGCTCACTGGAATTTCCCTCTGCTTGTGGTGAAGTGATAAAAGTAAGAAAAATGAATAGGAAGAATATAAGTGAGGGTGTAGTTACATGGGTTCCGACTCAGTCAGTAGAAATTTACATTTCGTGGTCAACAATTCCCTGAAAGAGTGTTTTCATATAAAATCTGTCCTTCAAGTAGAACTTATAAGTATCCAACAATCCAATGCCTTAATTGCTGTCGTTTCGGCCATGTTAAAGCACAGTGTCGATCAACGCCAAGGGCTACAAGTGTTCCCAGTCTCATTCTGGTGATACGTGACACCTCAAAGGAAATTTTAACTTGCATCCATTGCACTTCCAAACATTTTGCCATTGATAAGGGGTCCCCTGAATTTATTAGACAGCAGAACATTAAAGCCTTTTATGTCGCAAGAGTGTATCTTTTACATGGAAGCTTCCACCCGTTTCCCAACAGTCCAACGTTCCTATGCGGATATCGCTAAGAAAATTTTACTCCTCCTGTATTTACAAACACCCAGATCTCACAGAGTAAAGTCCCTGCTAGTCCTACCAAGTCTTATCGTAAGACAATTTTCCAAGTTCCCCCGCCCCCGAACTTCTTTGGCGAAGGGATATGATAGACAAGCTCACCAATCTTTTATTAATAATTGTTCCTCTTCCCTTTCCAATGGTTGTGCCCTTAATCGGGGCTCAGACGGTTCAACAGAATCATGCAAAGATTTGTTAGTTGCTCTGACTGAGACCTTGGTGAGCATAATCTCAACCGCTGATGAACTTCCTATACCGTCCAACGTTCCCCAAAACTTACTAAAAATATTCCAAATCCTAAACAATGGCGCCACTAAGCTTCCTGCAGTGGAATAGTTGTAGTGTTCGTGCAAAAAAAGCATGAACTACTGCGTATTGTTTCTTTTATGACCCTGTAAATATTGCCCTCTGGGAAAACATGGCTGGTGCCGTAGTCTGGCACCAGCCATGTTTCCGTTCAGGGTCTCAAGTTTCGCCTTTTTAAGGGGGGAGGACAGAAGTGACGGGTATGGAGGTAGTGCTATCCTCACCCAGCACTCTTCTCCTTATTCCCATATCCCTCTTCCGCCTCATAGTCAACAGATTAACGCTGTCGCTGTGGGGGCCCTTTTGGGTATTTCTTTCCTTTCTGTAAAATTCCCTCATCCTTCCTCTTCCCTCTTCCTTGAACTTAAGTCTATTATTTTTCGCTTCCCATCCCTATACTAGTCCTGGGGGGCTTTAACACTCATCACATTTGGTGGGGGTTTTATTATTGTGATGGATTTTCTCCTTCGTTGGTGGACTTAATTGACGATGTTAATCTCTGCATTCTAAATGATGGTTCACCGACTCGTTGGGTTAATCCTAATAAATCCTAGGACTGCAGTTGACCTTTCCTTATCTTCTCCGTGTATTGCTTCCCAATTATCATGGTCTGCCCCTTTCCCTTTTACCCCTGGTAGTGATCATTTCCCTATCCTCCTTTCTATGTATAATAGAAATCCTTCTTCAGCTCTTCCTTTTTCATCTCCTAAATATAATTTTAAAAAAAGCCAACTGGAATGAGTACGCAGACTCTGTGGATTGCATGTTGGCCAACCTTCCTGAGTCTGGTAATTATGAGAATATCCTATCTGCTATGATGAGTTTGTCTCTGTCATTTTATCTGCAGCTGACTTACATATTCCAAAAACACACTCCATTCAGAGTCGGATGCATTTCAATCCATGGTGGGATCAGGAACGCTCTGACTTTGTCAATCGGCGATCATCTGCTGAGGCGTCCCTACACGGCCTGTATGACGATGGAGAATTATGTTGAGTACAAACGCAGTGATGCAAAGTTCAGAAAATGTATTTGGAAAAAGAAAAAAAATTGGTTGGGTTTTTTTTTGTGAATCCCTTAATCCTCGCTCCCCCACTTCCCTCGTGTGGACAAATTTTAAGAGGTTTCGCAGATCTCTTAACAATGTCAGTAATCCTAACTCCAATAATCCTTCTCTTTGGCTTAAAGATTTTGCAAATAATTGGCTCCTCCCTCTGCACCGTCCCGTGATCTGTTTATATCCACACCTGTTGAATCATTAGAGGAAATGGATCTTCCCTTTTTCCCTTTTATGAATTTGAAAATGTATTGGGGGATTTAAAGGACACCAGTCCAGGTGAAGACGGTGTTCCCTATTCATTTATTGTTAAATTAAACGAAAAAAAGTAAGCTCCTCTTTCTAAATTTAGTTTAAAAATATTTCAATCAGGCAATATCCCCAGTACCTGGAAATCTCAGAAAATTTTACCTATCCTCAAAACCCGGCAAAAGTCCCTCTGGCCCTAATTTCCCATAGACCCATTGCTTTTGCATCTACATTGTCAAAGATTGTTGAACGACTTTTGAAAAATCGTTTGGAGTGGATAGTGGAAAGTAGAAGCATCTTAGCGCCCTCTCAGTTTGGCTTTAGAAAGGGCTTAAGTACTATTTATAGTCTCAGCGTTTTTACCACAGACATTCGACGAGCTTTTGCCAAAGGTGAGTAATTTGTTGGTGTTTTTCTGGATGTTGGGATCTGCATATGACAATGTTCTTCTTCCGGTACTCAGGCAGAAACTGCATCAGCTGAGTATTCCGCCGATGTAGTGACTCGCATTCAAGTAGCGGAGAATGTTAAATTTTTAGGCATTATACTTGATAAACGACTGAACGGAATTGCTCACGCTGAATATCGCAGCAAAAAATGTGAAAAGGGGATTAAATTTTTTAAGAGCGGTGTCCGGTGTGTGTTGGGGTGCACATCCTTATACTCAAAAACTTGTGTACGGGGCCCTTATCCGCAGTCATATTGATTATGCTTTATATGTTTTGGACCCCTTTTAAAAAAGTAGCCACAGAAAAGCTTAATCGTATTCAGTACAGATGCCTACGCATTATTCTAGGGGGAAAAGAAGTCTACTCCCACTAATGCACTCCAAGTGGAGTGTGTTGATCCTCCTCTTCCTATCCGCAGACAATTCCTTGCAGACCGATTTGTGGGTAAAATGTTACAACTTTCTTCCCATCCTTTATGGTCTAAGTTAACTGAGTTAGCTGACCTACTCCCCCGTGATAAACCATTACTATACCTGCTACCAGTTTTTCCCGAAGTTCATTAATTTACCTCATCCCTTGTTACGCCTCCCTTCTAATTCATTGTTTTGTACTTCTAATCAATTTTTTTGTACATCCTTTCATCATAACAGACCTTGGCTTTACCTAGGGAGATCCAGGCACCATCACAAAATTCCAAAAAGGGTGTAAATGAAAATTGGTTTAAACATCTTTATATCTTTACTGATGCATCAAAGCTTTCTAAAGGCTGTGTTGGTGCAGCTTGCTGGATACCTAAATTCAAAAATTTTCTTACAATTTAAGTGCCCTCCCGAATCATCAGTGTTTACAGGCGAGGCTGTTGCTTTGTTAGAAGCAATCCTGTTCACGCTCTCCCACAACGTAAAAAAAAAACAGTTATTTTACTGACTCTCTTAGCTGCTTAATGGCTATTAAGGGCAACCCGTTTCATATAAATTGAGATCTTCAATTGTTTTTTAAAGGGTTCGTGAAGAATTATTCTCATGTCATCTAAAGGGTTTGGAGGTCACTCTTGTATGGATTCCAGGTCACTTTGGAATTTGGGAATGAATCTGCAGACTCGTGCGCAAAATTAGCGATCCAGTGTGGCACTCTAGATCACTTTTTTAATTCGGCTCAGGATCTGTTGTCTCTTTTCAGCCACTCACTTTGGGCAAGTCTTGGTCTGAATCTAAAACTCACAAGGGTAAAAATTATGCATTTCTCCAGCCGGATATTCCAAAACGTCCTTGGTTCTTCTCTCAAAGATTTTCTGAACGGAGGGTTATATCTACAATTTGTCGCTTACGTCTTGGGCATGCATGTACACCTGTGCCTTGGGGTAAGATCAGGGTCAGGGACCACTCATTGTGTGAATGTGGCTTGGACGACGGTTCCCCCTTTCCCCTATCCTTTTCTCTTGCCCTAAAATTTAAACCGTCCCTTATACGATGCCCTTCCTCTCAAAGTCCCTCGTTCTCTTAATGTTCAGGGTTTTTTAATGTTTGTGTTTCCTTAGTGTAAATTTTTTTGTAAATATATTTAAAAATAATAATATTTAAGTATAAGCTTTATATACATATTGTAGATATCTGTCAATTTTGTTATAGGTGAAGGTTTAAACCGGATCTCTTTAAAACATGCATTCTTCTATAGTGTAATATTAACTCTTTTTTTTTTTCCGTACACTCTCTTTTGTGTGTTCTCCATTCAACGTGAATTGGCGAAGTGAATTGTGCTCCACTGGCACGCTCGAAACGCCATATCTAAAGACAACAACAAAAACTACTCTATAGTGACGATCTCTCGGTCGGCTATGAAGTCCTGGTACCTGCCAGTTGATAGTTGACAGTTGATAGTTGTAGTAAACAATTGTACTCAATAATGACGATCGCTCGGTCGTCTATGAAGTTCTGGTGCCTGTCAGTTAACAGTTGACAGTTGACAGTTTTTTTTATACAATTGTACTCTATAGTGACGTCTCTCGGTCTGCTATGAAGTTTTGGTACCTCACAGATGATAGTTGACAGTTGACAGTTGACAGTTGACATTTGACTGTTAACAGTTGTTGTATACAATTGTACTAAATAGTGACGATCGCTCGGTCGGCTTTGAAGTCCTGGCACCCGCCAGTTGACAGTTGACAGTTGTTGTATACAATTGTACTCTATAGTGACGATCTCTCGGTCGGCTATGAAGTTTTGGTACCTCCCAGTTGACAGTTGGCAGTTAACAGTTGACAGTTGACAGTTGACAGTTGTAGTAAACAATTGTACTCAATAATGACGATCGCTCGGTCGTCTATGAAGTCCTGGTTCTGTTCTGTACTGCAGTAATGGCGTTTCGAGCGTGCCAGTTGAGCACAATTCACTTCGCCAATGTCACGTTGTATGGAGAATACACGAAGGAGAATGTACGGTGAAAAGATAACTAACTTTACACAATA
>JAXRJS010000188.1:0-23208 GCA_037127375.1 Dione juno | reverse complement strand
TATTGACTGACAAAACTGTACCTTGCAATAGACCGGATATCACATTAATAGATAAAGTAAATAAAACCGCACGAATAATAGACATTGCAATACCTAATTCGCATAATTTACAAAGCACCTTTTCGGAAAAGCTCACTAAATACGAAGACTTAAAAGATGAAATAATTAGAATGTGGAAATTGAAGAAAGTAATAATAGTACCAGTAGTTATTTCTACAACAGGCGTTATTCCCAAAACCCTCCACCAGTCTATCGCTACACTAGATTTGCCTCCCTATATTACGCCCTTCTGCAAAAGGCAGCGATTCTAAACACGTGTAGAATAGTCAGGAAATTTTTAAGCCTCTCAAATTAATAAATTTCACTTTTCATTACTCTGGCTCTCACTTGACCTAGGTCCGTGATTGTCAATATACCGGTATATTTCATATATCGAGAGTAAAAAGAAAAGTAAAACAAAATAATAATAATAATAATAATAACCCCCCACGGGAATTGACCTTGTCGTGGTGGTGGGGCTTACGGGAAGGAGATCTTTGTGAAGTAGGCGCGAACATCTAGCTTTTTACTAAATAGTAATAACATATTAAATCTGCCAATACTAACTAGGCTTACCCTTCCCAAACAAACAATTCCCAACCTTTTTGATGTTAAATGGAAAAAAGAGTATATAGTTTACGGCCGCTGCCCGGGGGTCGCCGGGGCGCACCTGGAGCCGATGCTAGGTGTCTCAGTATGCGGACCATCGGCGACGAGGAGTTGATCAGGCGGACTCCAGTCAAAAAAAATACTACAGCCGAGCAATCACCTCATACACCATTATCACCTCATACACCATCATCAAGTTCTCCATTGCAATCATCAGCATCATCTTCACTATTTCAACCATCACCTTCAACATCATCACTATCATCTTTTCATCCTATCGAAGACGCTGTGCAGATGGTCGATAAGACTCTTGTGTCTGCATCCGTTCCGATAGGCCCCAGTACGCGAAAGAAATGGTCGTATTTCATCATCACCAAATTAGAAACAGCAAATCTCAGAGCTTACCTTACACCACTACATGCTAAATTTATTGAACAATTTCCTAATATGCAGGTATCAAAGCAAAGAGTTGGAGACCAACGTAGGGCAATTATGAGGAAAAATTTACTCAGTGCACATAAAATAACAGAGATAAAAGAAGAAGTCCGAATAATGCTACAAAACCCTAATCAACCTGAAAAATTATTGCAAATAGATCATATTGAATTAGTCTCAGAACGAAGGAGATGGAGTGAAGAAATTAACGAAGCGATAGTGAGATGTTACTACAGAATAACTAAATTAGAAAGAAATGTAACCGGTTATAGGACACAACTACATAAAGAAGTTTTAGATATATTTCCAAGTTTAGCTGATATTTCAATACAACGCATAGCTGACCAGCGTAGAGTCATAATTCATAACAAATTAATAAAACCGGAGAGACTTGCAGAACTAAAAGCTGAAGTAGAAGCCGAATTAATAAATGATGAAAGTTTACTGACGGAAACGGAAAAAGTACCTGAATTAATCCCGCCATCAGCATCTTATTCTAATAACACTACCCAATTTACTATTGGTCCAATTATTGAAATAACAAATGAAACTGAACAAACTTTATCTTTTAATATCAGAAATATAACTAGTACAAATAATACAGCAACAAACGACTTGACACAACAGCTTAATACGAAATATCAGTTAACAGAGGAGGATAAAACTATTATAAGCTCTACATTTTCTACCGTATATGCCGATTTTTCAGATATTCCTCCTACCGAAAGACCTTATATTCCAAAACAAAGAAGCAACAAAAAATTTACAGCCACAATTCAGTATATTGATTCAGTAGTATTGCACAAATATCTCACTTCTGAATGTGATTTTGGAACACTTCACACACTTATATATTGCGCAGCAATGTCAGCAGCATTATTGAATGGATCAAAAATATCACATACCCAAAACAGAAATATTCCAGCAAAAAGTATTCCAAAATGGCAAAAAAGATTAGAAAACAGAATAGCGGACTTAAGAATTAAGATAGGTAGACTAACCGATTACATTCATGGAAATAGAAGCGAAATTTACAAAATAATATTAATAAAATTAAAAGTAATTATAAAATACATACACAGCACGAGACAGAAAATGTTACACTCAGCGAATTTTTGGATACTTTAAAACAAAAGCTTAGTGCATTAGCTAGCCGCTTACGTCGATATAAACAGACAACATTGAGAAAGTCACAAAATAAATTATTCCATACAAACGAAAAATTATTCTACCGCAATTTGACTCAAGCAGCCAGTAGTAATAATAAACAGACTAATACGGTTGATTTACCTACAAGTGAAGAACTACATAGTTTCTGGTCATCCATATGGTCTCTTCCGGTTGAGCCAATCAGAATGGATTGAAGATCAAAAATGATATTTAGATAAGCACATCGCTGAAATGCAATTCGAAACAGTTACTATAGAATTATTAAAATCCGTTATTTCAAAAATTCACAACTGGAGAGCTACAGGAACGGATAAAATTCATAATTTTTGGTACAAAAAACTGACTAGTGTACATAAGTATTTGCTTTTACATATAAATAATTTTATAAAATTGCCAAACACATTACCATCATTTGTAACACAGGGTGTAACTTACATGCTACCTAAAGATTTAACAAATAAACGAGACCCCGCTAAATATAGGCCAATAACATGCCTGCAAACCATTTACAAAATCATATCTTCTTGTATCACTGATCTTGTTTATAAACATTTAGATGCCAACAATATCCTTACAGAACAGCAAAAAGGCTGCCGTCGTCTAAGCCAAGGATGTAAAGAACAGCTCGTTATAGATTCCGTCATATCAAAACATGCACTCTGCAAAAAGACAGATATATATATACCATGTACATTGATTACCAGAAAGCATTTGATTCGGTATCACACACATGGCTTCTAGCCGTTTTGCAAATGCATAAAGTACATCCCAATATTATAGATTTTTTAAAAGTAAACATGAAAAATTGGACAACACAATTAAAGATTACTAATTTAATAAAAACAGTAGAAACAGAACCAATACATATTAGACGAGGTATTTTTCAGGGGGATTCATTCAGTCCTCTCTGGTTTTGCCTCGCCTTAAATCCTCTATCTGTAATATTAAATAATAGTGAAAAAGGATACGAAATTACCCAGGACAACATTCAGAACATTATATCGCATCTGATGTATATGGATGACATTAAACTTTACGCGTCCAGTCTTAGTAATTTGTATAAACTTGCAGACATAACACAGATGTTTTCCACTGATATACAAATGAAATTTGGCATTGACAAGTGTAAGTTACAATCCATCCGAAGGGACAGGTAGAGAAAAATAGTTATGAATTAAATTCCGGAGAATATATCATTTCAATAGACGATGAACATTAAATTTAATCAGTGAAACTATGCCATATTACAAATACAAAGCTCAAGCTGTAATAGATTCAAAGATTTTTAACTTTATTGGGATAGGACAATAATTACTGACAGAACAATCTATCACAACAGGCCTGATATAACCTTACACGACAAAAACCTAAATTAGTTTTCTTAATTGATGTGGGAATACCCCAATACACATAACCTCTCTGCAACGTATTCAGACAAAATCACTAAATACACAGATCTTTCCATAGAACTTAAAGCACAATGGCAAATCAACACCGTCAGAACTATTCCAATAATACTTTCTTCCACAGGGGTCATACCGACCACCTTACACTCTAGTCTCAAACAACTCAACATTCACCCACTCCTTTATCGTCAGTTACAAAAAGCAGTTATTCTAAACACTTGTCGCATTGTTAGGAAATTTTTAACATTACAATAAAATTATGCTCAGAACTTCCTAAATGTTTGACTAAAAGTCCGCGTTTGGGAATAAGTCCCCAGCAATGGGAGAATGAAGAAATTCAAAAAATAATAATAATAATAATAATATTTTATTGGCATAAGTGAATACAGTTACAATGTAGGATCAATCTCTAATCTCTAACACCTGCGCTAGTAAAAACTGTGTTGCGGGTGTTAGTGTCTTCCCCTTAAATAAATGACACATCTAATCTTACATCAAACAAATTTGCAAAAACATTGCAAATGTTGTTCTAGTGCGAGGGACAGGGCAACATTCTACGCGTTTTTGTACTATGGGTAAAATACGGACAACTAGTTGTGGTACCTACGCGGCATTTCGTACACAAATAACTTTCTAGTAGATAGCACTCGCACTAGCAACACGTGGGACATATTTCGTCTTAGTGGTGTTAAGTGATAGCAGACTGTTCTCTAGACAGGAAGTCACTTTAGCTAAACCCGTCTCAGCAGGACTAAATACCATATCCCAGGTTTGTTCATGAAAGATCAGCACTGTGTCGTCAGCAAACATTAACAGATCCAAGTGAGGCAGGTTATCAGCTATCTTACAAACAGAATCAATGTATATGAGGAATAATGTGGGTCCTATCGTGCTACCCTGAGGAACGCCATATCTACATATACCTTCAGTAATTTCAAAGCCAGCTACTCTTACGCACTGAGACCTATTGGTTAGGTAGTCCTTAAACCAGTCCAGAGCCACACCTCTTATACCAGCGTTCTCCAAGCGTGTTATAAGTATTTTAACCGATACGGTATCAAATGGCTTTTGGAGGTCTAAAAAGAATCCCAAACATTTGTCCCTTTAATCTAGATATGATAGGTTTGAGGTAAGTGTCAAAACTGCATCCTCGGTTGATTTTCCTTCTCTAAATCCGAATTGAGACACACTAAGCAATTTATTCTTTTCCAGATATTTAGTAACTCTCTTGTTGACAATTTTTTCTAAGATCTTGGATAAAGTTGATAAAAGCGAGATAGGGCGATAGTTACTTGGCTCATCTTTGTTCCCGGACTTAAAAATTGGGCAGACAATTGTTTTTTTTGAAAATAGATGGAAATGTACCGGTTGCCAAGCTAAAATTGCACATGTATGTAATGGGTGATGTTAGAGAAAGGATGTTTTGTTTCAAAATTTCCGCTGAAATCTCATCCCATCCAGAAGCGCTGTGTGATCTTAGTCCAAGTATAATGCCCCTAACTTCGTAAGGATCTGTAAGCATGAAAGACATGGAATTTGGTGGCGAGTTATCATCGGCAGCTTCTCTTGCTAATTCCTGTTCACATTTATTCATCCTTTTCACCAATGCATTCGCTAATTCTTCTCCAACTCCAGTAAAATAGGTATTGATTTTATCCAGTGACTTGTGGGTGAGGCGTCAATATGCATAGTTCAACAAGAGGTTGTGAGTTTTTCTTCATATTACACACTTCTTTTATAACTTCCCAGGTTTTTTTCAAGTTTCCTTTGTTTTGTTTAGCCTATCTTGGTAGTATAGTTTTTTAAGTTATTTATTATAAAATTACATGTATTTCTATATTTTTGGTATTTGTTTTGTAGTAATATGTTGTCAGGTGTTTTACTGTGGCTTTGTGAAATCTATCCCTCTTTCTTATGCATTTGACTACTCCTTTGGTTATGCATGGTTTAAGTGGCCTATATCTATTAGATTTTTTTATAATACTGGTATTGTTTGTAATGATTGTTAATAGTTTTGACGTTATTATTTCCGCTGCAATATTTGTATCAGTAATTTTAAAGATATTATCCCAAGACTCATCAGTGAGTAAATTTTTATTTGACTATAGTCAACGTCAAGTCACTACTGTTTCGTGCACTACATCCTTTTTATGTAATTTAGAGCAGTAAATATATTAAAGTATCGGACAGTGATCTGTTAATGGCTGCTCAAAAACACCTGTTTTCCAGGGGTTTGAGCATTTAACCATAAAATGATCGATACATGTCTTGATGCGTGTTGGTTTGTCAATACCCGATCGTAAACCGTGCATGGCCATTAGGTTTAGGTATTCTTGGGACGCATTTGACAGGCTTTCAGGTAAAATATCAATATTTATGTCACCAGTAAAATAATGTGTTTTGTTCGGCATTTACTTAGAACAATGTCAAGTGATTCTAGGTAAAGATTAGGATTTGTAAAACTTGGTGGCCTATATGAGCAAATTACTGTGTAGTCAGGCTTAATAGTGACAACTAAACAATTTCCTTCAGTAATTTTGGGCTCATAAGCACATGCCACAATATCACTACGTACATATACTACCACACCATCATTCTTGTTAAGGGTAGTTTTAGTCCAATATTTACTGTAATCGTCCATATCCGGTGGAGGGTTATTAGAATTTGTCCAACACTCAGACAAAACAATAATATCAATACGCAAATTTAGGGTGGAGATAAAAGCTAGATCATCATATCAAAATTACAATTAATACTTCTAATTCTTCTAATGCTTCTAGCACTTATAATGGCTATTGCACCGTGAGTTTGAACATTGTAGTCAAACAATTCTGGACAAAGATTGGTTTCACTTAGGGATAAACATTCAATGGGATCAACTGAGTCTACTTCTTGTGTTATATTTATAGTAATATTACGATCGAATTTAAATCATGTATTATTAGAAAAGTGGCGGTATCAATGACAAAATGATTAGGCAGGCTAGGCAGAAAATATGAATATGAATTGATAATAGCCTGTATTAACGTTCTTAATGTAGAAAGTATAAATAAATAGATGTAAATGTTTATATTAATATACTGATATAATAGTCTGTTGTGATTGTTTTTTATCATTCTGTGTAATGGTTGTGTGTATTGTTTAAATAGTGAGCTAATGTATTTGAGATGTAGAGTGTGGGCAATGTGAGCATGGACGTACAATAATGTACTAAACGGAAAGAGTAATCTTAAAATAAAAGTGAATACTGAGAAAAATATGAGGCTAACAATTTTCTTTTGAAACATCAACAACAAGTTTTCAGCTAAGATATGTTGTCGAAAGTTACTCAATGAGACTAGTCATTTTCCTTGCTGTTTGAGACCTTCAAAGTCAGATTCTTGTGATATTCGTTTTGCCGGCGCTCCGTCTTTCTTTTTTATGTATATTTTACCATGTGATGTCCAATGATAAGCATATTCGTTTGTCCTTGCAAATTCTCTAGCCTGGTAAAATTTTCTAGCTTTCTGGCTTTAGAAGTTAGGCTCTCAGAGATGAATATGGGAGTATAACCCGCCATTTTAACATGAGAACTGTTAAGCCGATTGGTCTTGTTTATGCGGTTGTACTTTTTGATGTTAGTTTGGAATTTATCCTTCGTTATCGTCGACGTAAACTCAACGATTATAGGCCCATTGCTTTGTGATTTTCTGCTATTTAAGCGATAAACATCTCTAAGGCCGTTGGCTTGTATTTCGGCGTTCACGGTGGTTCCTAGATTTTGGACTACATTGATAGGGTCATTTTTAGACTCATGGGGAATTATGTGGACATTGCGAATTTCTAGACTAGATGCTCTTAAGTTTCTTTCCATATTCTCGACTTTTTCCTCTAGGAATCTGATGTACTCAGATGTTTCCTTCTTTTCGCTCTCTAAGTGGGCCAAATTAACTAATATTTCGTCATATTTAACACTCAAGAACTCAACCGTACTTTTCAGTTCTATATTTTTCATGCTGTTCTTTTCTCAGAGCTGCAATTGATGACATAATGTCTTCACGGAGAGAACGTAGGTCAGAAGATTGTTCCGAGTCGTGTTTACGCTTTTGCCGTAAAGTGATTCTATCCAATGTTTGCTCCGATATGGATGAGGTTAGATCGGGCTCGGAGCTATGGTGAGGCAAAAGATCACCACTTCTTTTAGGTGGTGTATGTTTTAACATTACGGAAAGATAAAATAATCTCCTACTGATTATGACAGTTATGTTAAAGAACGCTTTGGAATGCGTTGTTCCGTGTAATTTGTCAGGCGCTTTTTGTTAATGATATAGTGAGCACAGTCTAATGGTGATGACTCACGTGTAGTCGACATAGATGGGGTACTTCTCGGTCTCGCTCGCCCGTAGGACTCGAGCTCTTGCAACACTTTGCGCGCCTGGTTAAGAATTAAACTGGTTGATTTTTAATAAAATTTAAATTTAATAACACACTACTAAATAGGTTAACACGTCCGTGCGCACTGGCGGTCGGAGGGGAAGAACAAAATGCACCTTATGCGTAAATAATGTATTATTTTAGAACGAACTCTATTACTAAAACAAGCGCCTGGAACTTGCGACCTACGTGTAAATTTAAGGGACACCAACGCTCACTTCCACTGTCAGAGCTCCTCTCTACCTAACGAATTCTAAATGATTCTACTAGTGCCGCTTTCAAAGTACGTTCAAGAAATTAATTAATGATAGTTTTGATCAGGCTCAGTACTTTTAGCAAACTATAGAGAGGATTTACTGTCATATCTCTCGCTTCTACTTCAATCGCTAACAAATGAACTGTTGACCTATTCCTGTTCATTTGTAAGATCGAAATACTTATTAACTTTAATATCTATTATGATTTTTAGGAATGTTTATCATGGATCTGCAAGTTCTACCAGTATTATCTATTCTGTAGTGAAGGACGACATCCGGTCTCATATATATATATATATTATATATATATATATATATATATATATATATATATATATATATATATATATATATATATATATATATATATTAGTAGTTATAGGGGCACTAAGATTATGAGTCACACCATGAAGCTCTTCGAGCGCGTGATCGCCCTCAGGCTCCGCCGAGAGTGTACTATCTCTGAGTGTCAATATGGATTTCAGCCAGGATCAGGCACTACGGACGCCATTTTCGCCCCAGAATTTAGATGGAGGCACACAGGGAAAAGAAGAGAGCTCTGCATGTGGCATTCTTAGACCTGCAGAAGGCCTTTGACTGTGTGCCACGTCAGTGTATCTGGTGGGCACTGCGATCCAAAGGGATCCATGAATCCTATGTTGCTATTATCAGAGACATATACAACGACTCTGTTTCTACTGTTAGGACCGCTGTTGGCGATACCAAATTCTTTCCAATTACAGTAGGGGTTCACCAAGGCTCAGCTCTTAGTCTACTTTTGTTTAATGTAGTGATAATGTAGTAGATAATTTTGTTTAATGTAGTAGATACTGTCACGGCTCACATCCAGGACCAGCCTCCATGGCTGATGATGTATGCCGATGACATAGTACTCATTGACGAGAACCGACTGATGCTGGAGCGTAAAGTGAATGCCTGAAAGGGTGCGCTTGAGAACGGTGGTCTTAAACGGAATGTGTCAAAGACCGAGTACATGGCTTGCGGGAACCCAGACTCGAGCACCATCCACATCGGGCCTGAGCCAGCCGTTAAGTCGGAGAAGTTCAGGTACCTTGGATCCATTATGCACGAGTCCGAAAGCATCGACTACGATGTCCACGCCCGGGTTAGCGCTGCTTGGGCCAAATGGCGGGAGGTCACTGGTGTGGTCTGCGATCGTAGAATACCGCCCAAACTCAAGGGGCCGCCCAATATACAAGAGCATGATCCGACCAGTTCTTTTATATGGCAGCTAATGTTAGCCAGCATTATCTCGGTACACTCAGGACCTTCACGTAACGGAGATGGAGATGCTGAGGTGGATGTGTGGCGTTACTCGGGCTGACTGCATACGCAACACATTCATTCGAGGTAGTCTTTAGGTCCGTGACGTAGCGGATAAGCTCCAAGAGCGTCGTCTGAGATAGTATGGCCACGTTATTCTGCCGGCTTAAGAACTACGTCGGAAGAAAATGCCTTGATATGTCTATCCCTGGAGTAAGACCCCCCGGACGCCCAAGGAAGCAATGGCTGGACGTCGTGACGCAGGACATGAGAGCCAATGGACTAACCACTGAGGATGCTCAAGACCGTGCAAAGTGGTATATATATATATATATATATATATATATATATATATATATATATATATATATATATATATATATATATATATTATACATATATATATATATATATATATATATATATATATATATATATATATATATATATATATATATATATATATATATATATATATATATATATTATATATATATATATATATATATATATATATATATATATATATATATATATATATATATATATATATATATATATATATAATATATATATATATATATATATATATATATATATATATATATATATATATATATATATATATATAAATATATATATATATTATATATATATATATATATATATATATATATATATATATATATATATATATATATATATATATAATATTTCTCATATGTGGACCGTCATGGCGCAGAGGCACAGCGTCTGCCTATAAATGTGACAGTTGGTGTGTTTATTCCTATTTGGGGAGAATGAAGTATTTTCATTTTCTGCGCTCTGGCAACAAAGCAATGTGCGGAATTTGAATTGAATTTGAATTCCGCCACTCAACACGCAAATGCTTCGAAAGGTGGAAAGCGAGTACGGAGCGTCTTAACATAGGTTCCTACGGGTCACTCTATACACCCTGCTATGTACGGGATACAGAGTTAAGCAAATTTTTCATAAGTGGCCATCATAAGAGAGTCCATCAGAAGTTTTTTTTTCAAAATTGAGAAAGGCTTTGTTTGGATTTTTCAGACGAGCCTTCTTCAAAGGGCCATATTGATCGGTTGCTGGTTGCTATGACACTCTACGCTCTTTTTTCTGAAAGATGTATGATTTCTTTAGTTATTTCATTCTAAATATATAATTATATTATCAAAATTACAAATACTATTCACATATACAAGTATTTTAATAAATTAATGTATCAAAGCTTTAAAAAATATAAGTATTGATTTATCACATGATAATACCTAATACCTATATCATATGTATTTATTTGTATTAACTGAATGTCGATTAAATCTATTAAGTCGTCTCTTATTATAATTTTCATATTATAATTTAAACTTTAATTATTTAGAATGTCTAATACAAACTTTTCAACAACGCAAAGTAACCAAGTCAGAGGTCACTAAATTAAATGCCAAAAAATAAATTATAATAATGAAAAAGAAGTTAATACCTAGTTGAAGCATGTTTTAAAGGAAATAATGCAGTGTCTGGTGTCAGGCGTTTGAAGTTTGCTAATTTATGATTACCATAAAATATTCTAATTTACGTAAATTATTGACATTTCCAAATTTAACAATAGCTACCGATGTAAATTTTGAATCAAAATATTGTTTTATATATAGAAATTGTAATGTATACGTAGTTTAGATGAAGTTCGGTCGCGGGCGGAAGTGGTTGTAATAGAAATATTTTTCTGTATAACAGTTTTAGCTTTCGCAGGTATTTTTTTTTAGATTTATATATATATATATATATATATATATATATATATATATATATATATATATATATATATATATATATATATATATATATATATATATATATATATATATATATATATATATATATATATATATATATATATATATGTTTATATATATATATATATATTGTGTTAATAAGTTGTACAAAAACAAAAAAGTGTAATGTCATCGTGACGTGTAGGAGAGTGGTCTGATCCTTGCTCTAGGGAATATTTAATTGAATTATTTTAATTCTTCTCACATTGCGTAGGGTATCTAAATTAGCAGAAAGTGTAGAGTCAATCAAATTCAAATAAAGTCTCTTTGTAAAAGAGAGTTTTTATTTTAGCTTTGTCTCACGTATATGTTGGTACACAGAAAGAACCTAGTGTTAAGACACTCCACTTTTACTTTCCGCCGGAATTCGAGACAATGGGAACCGAACTCACGACCGTCACCGTATAGTCAGACACTATTCAACTACACTACATAAATAAAATTTTAAAATATGTATTTGCTTATAGAATATGGCGCCTATAACAAGTACTATTGTGAGGCCTGAAGAAATAGATATGAGGGGCAGATCATCGGAAAAAGTCTTTATAACGGGCATGTCAGGTTTATATCCCGAGTCCCATAATGTGAAGGAGCTTTCAAATATTTTATATAATAAGGTGAGATTTGGAAAGTTTCTTTAATAATAAATATCAATATTTTCACATACTTAGTTTAGATTATAATGCACTAGCGGCGACCGGTTCCCGGTTTCGTCCGCCTATATGTTGCTCTACAATCTTCTGTATCTAACGATTAAAGACTTATTTAAATCAATTATAATAGAAAAACTGACAGACAAAATATTTAAATCATTTATTATGGTTTAGTTACGCGTAAATAAATATATTATACGTATTTGAAAAAAAAACTTATTTTGATGATGGTGTATGTATTATGCATTTTTATATGTAAGTATCAAAAATATCATTGTTTTCCAGATTAATCCCGTTAACGCAGAAAACTCTCGTTGGCAATATGAGCATCCTGAGGTGGCTCAGTACACTGGCAAAGTTCCCGACTTGATGTTATTTGATGCACAGTTCTTTAAAGTCCACTACCGTCTTGGAAATAATATGGATCCT
This sequence comes from Dione juno, assembly GCA_037127375.1. Lineage (NCBI taxonomy): Eukaryota > Metazoa > Arthropoda > Insecta > Lepidoptera > Nymphalidae > Dione > Dione juno. The sequence continues at coordinate 10,663 of JAXRJS010000188.1, read as the reverse complement.
ATGGGACGTAAAATATTGGAACAGGCGTACCAAGCTATTTATGATGCCGGTAAGTGAGCAATAGCTTCAGTAATATCGAGATTACCGAGAATTTTACATATACTTTTCGTTAAATTATTAATCCTCTGTTGCATTGAATAAAATATGATTTAATTATTTGAAAATATATATGTTATTCTGTTAAATGAATAATGAATTAACAAGCACCTACTATAATGAATTAACAAGAACATGCAATGTCGCTAGAAATACACGGAAGACGAACGATACATTTTTAAACTAGTTCTTTTTCTGTCTAGATTCAAATATAAATTCAATAACTTTTTTGATGAATAAGATCAGGGTTCCGTACCCTTATAGAATCACTTTGTTGTTCGTCTGTCTGTCCGTCTGTCTGTCTGTCTGTCTGTCAAAGCCATTGTGAAATATTCCGATCTATGAGATGGTAGGAAAACTCATGTTTATTTTTCCTTTTATCAGTATTTGTATGGCCGCGTAATCAAAATCTACAGGGCACATTCCGTTGACCTACAGTTATGAAATTTGGCAATAAGTTAGAACTTATAGTAAAATTAAAAGTAATAAGACAAAGGAAAATATCAAAGAATTGGACATTTATATCTATATAGGTATATCTCGAATAAAAACCATTATAAATCTATTTGTGTGATTAATTTCGTACAAAATGAGTGCATACGACCGCAAATTTAAGTCTGTCAACTTTTAAGTTGTGTTTTTCGTTGAGTACAATCATGAAATTGGCACGGAACCCTCAGTGCGCGATTACTACTCGTACTTGACCAAATTTTTTTTAATAAAGTCATAGGTAATATTCATTATTATTTCAGGCGTCAGTCCCGTGGAGCTTTACGGCAAAAAAGTCGGAGTATATATCGGCAGTTGCTTTTCTGAGACAGAAAAAGCGTGTTTTTACGTCGCCAGTTCCAGAACAGGTTTCGGTATTGCTGGGTAAGTAATGAAACGCTTCAAAAACACATTTACTTATGATACATTTCAACTTATACTACGTGATCGTTGGTTTTAACTTATTTCACGAAGAAAATTCACATTTAAATGTGATTACTTAATTTGAAAAACTAAATGTATTTACATACTTTTAATATTTATATATATATATATATATATATATATATATATATATATATATATATATATATATATATATATATATATATATATATATATATATATATATATATAATATATATATATATACATTTTTTACAAAGTATAGCTCAAAAGCAAATGAACGCAATCATGAACTCCTTCAAGTATATACATATACATATAGATTGGTTTCCAGCCTATACTATATAAATTATTTAATTGAATCATTCAATACTTGATTTTTTTGGATAAAACGTTTGTTTTTGTATGCCAGTTACAACATATATGCGAAAATAAACAAAAATATTGAAATAATAATGATGTAATTGTAATATTAAAACATTTTCTCTAATATGTTTATGTAGATGCAGCAAAACAATGTTTGCCAATCGTATTTCATACTGGCTGAATGCTAAAGGACCGTCTATGGCCGTCGATGAGGCTTGTTGTAGTTCAGCTGGCGCATTGGAACTGGCGTACTTGGCGATTACTCGCGGGGATTGTGACGCAGCTATAGTTGGTGGATCCAACTTGTGCTTACATCCGCAATCGTCTGTTCATTATGGAAGGTGAAATATTAGTTATTATTAAATGGTATGTAAAGCCAGCGACAGCTGTAGGTTCGATTCCCACTCAGATCAATGAAATCATAAAAAGGTAACAAGATAAAGCGCTCCGTTGAGTTCCGCCACTCAACACGAAATGTCTCGATATTTGGACGAAGAGTGGGGAATTGAGTGTCTTAACACTAGGTCCCCTTGGTCTACCCTGAACGCACGGGGGAGAAGGGTAAAGCTATATTTATTTCCTCGCTCTGATAAGACAAAGCGCGCCGTTGTATTTCATCACTCAACCTGAAATTAATTGAATCTAGAACTCGAATTTCTCCAATAATGGAGTATTCAATACTCCATTATTGGAGAAATTCGAGTCCCCGGACACGAAATTCCTTTTTCCTTCTATGCAGAAAAGCAAAATCTTTCAAAAGTATTTAAAAAAACATACTACTGAGGTGGACGCGTACATGAACAAACAGGATAGCTAGACATTTTTGTAAAAATGATGATTATAAAAATGATGAAACTAAATTTCACCAGCCAGCACATAATGTATAAATCTTACTATAGTACGTCGCTTATTAATTTTATGGACAAAACTATTAATTTTCATCCTCATGCCATTTTTATTTTCAGAATAATGCAATTGAGTATGGACGGCAAAACAAAATCCTTTGACGCCAACTCCAACGGATGTGCCAAATCCGAAGCAATTAATGTTCTTTTCTTACAAAAAGCTAAAGATGCTCTAAGGTATACCAATTCACTTCTCCACCTCTCCTTCTATAGATTAGTATCAAATTTTGCTCGCGTTTCGCTTTCCTCATTAGTTAAATTACTTCATTTTGCAGAGTATATGCTGAAGTTGCTTACGTTAAATGTGAGTTTACGTCGTTAGAAAGGGATGAAAGGGGACCGAAATATGGATTTTACAGAAATCCTTCTGTCGCAGCTAATTTTCTTAAAAAGTTTTATGAAGAAGCAAAAGTTTCACCAGAAGCTGTTGAGTATGTTGAAGCATTTGGATCAGGTAACAAATAATAATGATTATAGTATTTTTGTATCGTAATTATTTCAGTATATTGTTTGCCAATATTTATAAATTGACTATTGATTAATTTTATAGGTGTCGCTGAAGCTGACAAATCAGAGTTAGAGGTTATCGATGAAGTTTTTTGTAACAATAGAAGTGATTCTTTAAAAATAGGTAGCGTTATGTCTAATATTGGATATGGAGAGGCTGCTTCAGGAATATCCGCCATTACGAAAGTAAGTCTGTTCATAATATTTATAGAACCAAATTAAATTCGGTTTTTTCCTTAGTAATACATTATTTTTTATCGAAACAGGTGCTTCTGGCATACCACACCGGACTAATAGCAGCAAATTTGAATTGTGACTCACCACGCCAGGATATTGCAGCTCTTCGCGAAGGACGGATACGTGTTGTCACCGAGCATGAAAAGATCAATCATTCTTATACAGCTGTAAATAATCTATCAGTTACAGGTGTCAATGCTCATGTTTTGTTGAAAGCGCATCACAAGCCCAAGGTATTAAAATATAAATTTTAATCATCTAAATGATACATGAAGACAAAAATCTTTTTTTATCTTTATAGAAAATTTATTTTTAATTATATGTTATAGGACCTCTCTCGTTACAAGACTGATATACCACAACTAGTAGCTCTATCAGGCCGACAAGAATCTTCCGTAATAAAAATTATCAATGATTTAAAATCACGTCCCGTTGACCCTGAAGAATTGGCGTTATTCCGTAATATTCACAAAACAAGCATCATGGGACATTTGGGCAGAGGATACACAATTCTTGGTACGTTGCTATTGCAATATATTTTCTACATATATAAAAGTCTTCTGTTAATAGTAGAATGACTGCAACAACTGGGAGTAGATTGCTGGAATTTGGGTTCCTTGCGGAGTGTTCCACTATGTAAATTTTACGTTTTACGTCATAAAGTCAGCGCAAACGAATTTGTGTTACGTACGTTGACAAATCAATTTTTTTGTCCTTACATTTTTAAACATACGTTTTCTCATAATTCAGACACCAACGACAAGGGTACTATCAGCTTAAGCGAAAAAACTGACTACTTCGATGACTTAAAGCGACCGGTTTGGTTTATGTACAGCGGAATGGGATCTCAGTGGGCAGGCATGGGAAAAGAACTTATACGTATACCGATCTTTGCTGCTGCCATTGAACGGTAATATAAATTTTGTACACGTTTTGCATTAGCTGTATTTTTATGCACCTAAAGATAACTAACTAATAAATAACTGTTTTTATCGTTCCGTACCACAAAAGGAAAAATTTAACCCTTATAGGATCACTTTGTTTTCCATCTGTGTGTCAATTTGTCTATCAATACCATTTTCTCAATCGCTTTTAAACTAAAATTAACATCAAATATCTAAGTCAACCTAATCAAAAAATAAAAGCGTTGAATTTTTTTTCATTTGTATGTAAATCAATTACAAATTTATGTAATATGTAGTAAATTTCATACAAAATGAGTGCACACGATCTCAAGTTTAAGTTTATCAACTTTTATAAGTTGAAATACAACGTTGACCTAGACTTGAACCTACGGTACAAATAAAGTAACTGTTATCAACTTAAATCTGGAGATAATTTCATACAAAAAGAGTGGATACGACTGCAAATTAAAGTTTGTCGACTTTATAAGTTGTATTTTCGACTGACATACAATCATGAAATTGGTACGGGTCCCTCGTTGTGCGATTACTACTCGCACTTCGCCTATATTATATTTATTATACAAAATTTATTTTTGACTGGTCCCAAGGTTACTTTTTGTTTAGCAATGTGTACATTTTTACAGGATTCGACTAGACTAGTACATGTTTTAAAAATGTTTTACATAATTTTGTACAAATTAATAAAAATAAAATTACCTTTATTATAGATGCCGACGTGCTTTAGAACCTAAAGGCATTGACATAGTACATATAATAACTTCAACGGATAAAAATATATTTGATAACATTCTGCACTCCTTTGTTGGAATCGCAGCAATTCAAATAGGGCTTACTGACATTCTGAGAGCATTGGAAATATATCCTGACAACATTATAGGTAATGATTTCAATTTTTTTTTTAACTAAACTACAATATTTTTAGTTAAGCTTGCTTAATTACAATTTGTAATTAAATTCAGTGGCCGTAGCGCATCGGCTCAACCTCTGACTGTATTCCCACAGGCATGAATTATTTCATTTCTTTACTGTGGTAATAAGACAAAACGTGGCGTTGAGTTCCGTCACTGAACACGCCAAATCTCGAAAATTGTACGCAAAGTAGGGAACCGAGTGTCTTAACACTATGTTCCCTCTGTATTCCCTGAAATATGCCGGAAAAAGAGTGAAACTATCTATTAATTTTATTTTTATTACATTTTTAGGACATAGTGTGGGTGAACTGGGTTGTGCGTATGCTGATGGATGTTTGACTGCAGAAGAAATGATTTTATCTGCCTATAGTCGAGGATTGGTATCACTGCAAACACCATTCATTAGAGGGTCTATGGCAGCAGTCGGTATTGGATATAAACAGGTAATATATAGGCAGGTAATATATAAACAGGTAATATATAGGTAGATATATAATTTTTAAGGATATACCACAATTAAGAGTACTTCCCACTTATCTCTCCTGTGTACGTTTATGAGAAGATCGAACATAAAATCTTCACTAAAAATTGGATGTAATAAATAACTCATAAGATTATTTTTAGTAATTACTTAATTATGTAATCTCTATATGGCAGGTTGTGAAAATGTGCCCACCAGAAATAGAAGTTGCTTGTCACAATGGCCCTGCCTCCAGTACCATATCTGGACCAGCTGTCGTAATGAAAGAATTTGTAGCCCATTTAACTTCCAAAGGTATTTTCGCGAAAGAAGTACCGTGTTCGAATATTGCATATCATTCGCGTTACATTGCTAAAGCAGGTAAATATTATGTCCAAGCAGTAATTTTAGGCAGTCATTTTAAATTGTTGTGTACCTTTTTTATTCTAAATTTAAATATTTTTGAAAGGTCCTGGTCTACTAAAATATTTAAGTGAAGTAATCAAAACGCCTAAGCCTCGTAGCAGTAAATGGGTATCTACTTCTGTGCCACAAGACAGATGGGAGGAAGAAATTGCTAAATATTCTTCAGCTGAATATCATACAAATAATTTACTGGTCAGTAACACCTTTCCTTTCATAAAAGCATTTCGATTTTTGTTGCATGCATACAAAATATTTCAATATAAATAAAAAATATTTAATAAATATAGCATTCTCTCTTGTCAAATGATTGTTCTTTGCAATAATCTTTGGGTAGCGGAAATTTGTAAAAATCTCCCTACAGAAATGCTAACAACGTAATAAGTTGTATAAAGCAAATAAGAATTTCGACGCAGCATGAGTAAGAACGCATGGCTTAGTGGTCAGAGCCCTTGTGCGGTTTCCATGAGCCGCGGGTCCGAATCCGGCTTCGTTCAAATTTGTATATATTTGTGTGGATTAACACTTTAAAAATCATGAAAATATTAAAAAAAATATTTGTTACAGAATTCGGTGCTCTTTGAAGAGACATCAAGGTTGATTCCAGCCAATGCAATAGTAATCGAGATTGCACCACATGGATTGTTACAAGCCATCGTGAAAAGGTCACTTCCTGAATCGTGCCATCATGTACCACTCACAAGGCGCGGACACCCGGATAATGTACATCACTTACTTGATGCCATTGGAAAGTAAGTTTATTTAATTAAATTTTATCATAGCATTTACTTAATATGTTAATGAATTTTATTTATATAAGAGGCCATTGTGAAGTCTGCGTCTGATTGTTGATGACTGTTGATGATTAAAGTGTGAAGCTTAACAAGAAATTATTTGAAAATAAGGCAAAATAAATTTTGCAGGCTCTACATGGGAGGACTTAACCCTAAAATAGAAGTTCTTTATCCAAAGGTCGAATTTCCCGTGTCGACTGGAACACCAATGTTATCACATTTAGTGGAATGGGCACATCATGAAAGATGGTAAATATTATTATACTTGCAGTTATATAAATAAATATGCAAAAACAAAAGACTGCTTAAGTATCATTTACTATTGTCTTTAAATTAATTTGCAGGAACTTACCTTTATACGTCTCAGCTCATAGAAAAACAGCTGCCGCTACTAAGCTCGTGTTATCCACTCATGATGATGAGAACGTTTTCTTGAAAGGTCACGTTATAAGAGGTGAGTTGATACATTTTAAATTTATTTACTGACTAGTTGTTGCCCGCAATTTCGTTCGCTTAGACTTTATAAATTACATTTTTCATTTATGTCATCGGAAAGTGCTCATCATGAGAGCCAAATTTTGTTTGTGTTATTCATATATAGTTTAGCTTTAGTCTATTATTGTTTTAATTTAGATGTTCTAGTCTTTGAAATTAATAAGTCTCTATGTCTTTTTAAATAGCAATTAGTGAAACGTATATTTTAAGCAATTAATTACTTCAGTTTTATGTATAATAAACTTTAAACTTTAATTTTAGAAAAGAATCTGTATCCATTTTCGGCTGCGCTGGTTGGTGTTTGGGATACACTAGCAATGGTTTTAGGCGTAGAAAAGAGACAGCTATCTGTTCAATTTAATGACGTACATTTCTATACACAGCCACTTCTTCGTGATCATCAAAATTTACGTTTACACATTACTTTGCATAAAGGAACAGGTCGTTTTGAAGTAAGCTAAATCATTTAAATTTTGTTTTCCTTTTATTTTGCTTTTATTTTGCATAATTGTTTTGAATATACTATATACAATTTTTAGGTATTAGATGAATGTACCCACGTAATGACAGGTTACATAATTGGAAATATAGACGCCTCAGATAAATATGAATTAAACATTGAAGACGTAATGCAAATGAAATCAGATGACATCTATCAACTGTTCTCTACAAGGGACTATAACTATTCGTAAGTTTACAATACAATATATGAAAATGTATTAAAACTTAATATATTTAGGAAAATGCTAACTATATGATATTTTATATTTCAGGGGTGAATTCTGTAGTATTTATAATGCTAATTTATCACTATCTGAAGCAAATTTGAAATGGAATGACAATTGGGTGACTATCATAGATGGTATGCTTCAATTGAACATGCTAAGAAGAGTTCATGAAACGGTTTCTCAACTTAATTTCATAAGAAAGATGATTATTGATGTGAAACAGCATTCTATCTACAATAGCAATCAAGTAGATGGAGTAAACGTCATCCCTGCTAAAATAAATGAGATTCATGATTACATCAGGTACGATCGGATATTAATATTTTCCAACCAACCAAACCAACCAGCCAAAGATAATTTATTCTTAAGACACTTGCTCCATTTTATTCACGAAATGACAGAAACTTCGTGAGTCGTGGAACACTAGGTCACGCTTTGTCTTACTAGAGTGTGGCCTTAGAGGTCTTCAAATGAAAATCTAACTCACAGCAATCGTATTTATTGCCACTGTGTCTGTGCCACGATGATCTCATCTGGCTATTAAATATAAGAAAATACAGTTGAAAGTGTATTTTTTTAATATAATTCATAACAATGTCAATATTTTAGGTGCGGTGGTATTATAATGCATGAGATAAGATTCAATGATTCACCATCCATCAATAAAACTGTTGGATTGAAAGCTCTAAAATTTGTTCCAAATTGCTCAACAAACTACTTAGATGTATGTATACAAATAATTTACCTGTTATTCATATTTCATTATTCTTTTATATAATCTATTCTAAATAAATTATAAAAATATTATTGATCGCTGTCTGTACATGGAAGATATATGAAAAAAAACTATTATTGAGGCCATTTATCAATGTAATAGAACGCAACTCAATGATTATTTTTGTCTGTGTATTTGCCGTGTGGATGCCGGCTTAGAATAGCACCACCTCATCTCGTCCTGTGGGTGTCGTAAAAGACGACTAAGGGAATAGAGCCAGCAGGAAAAGGGCAGCAGCCTTTCCTAAAATCTAGGCCAAACTGCGATCGCCAACCCGCATGCGAAGCGTGGTGATTACGGCAAATACCCCTCAATGAAGAAGTGCATACAGAAACGGCCCCCAGTCCCCGGAAGTCCTGCTATCCCTAGCTACGGTAGCGGCTATGGTAACGGCGGGGCAAGCGGTGCGAAGAATCACCGGGTACGATCCGGCTACCACCAACGACGACTCAACCTGGCATCATATAACACGTACACACTGAGGACCGACGCGAAGTTAGCAGAGTTGGAAGAAGCTGTTAGTAAGTTACATTGGGATATGATTGGGATATCTAAAGTCCGAAGAGAGGGGGAGGACACGGTAATCCTGAATTCCGATAACTTGCTATACTACCGGGAGGGTGGCCAACAGTCCCAAGGTGGTGTCAGGTATATCATCCACAAGACCCTCGTCAACAACGTGGTTACTGTCGGAAGTGTGTCGAATAGGGTAGCGTAACTGATACTCAGATTATTGAAACGATATTCATTGAATGACATACAGGTTTACGGCGGCGACGAGCTTAGAATAGGACATTTTGGAATTGGGCAACGGAACGCCAGAGGCCAAATGTTGATCGATGTCATGGAGAAGGAAGGTCTCTACATGATAATTGCTTTCTTCAGGAAACCTCAACATCGGAAGTGGACCTGGATGATTCCGGATAATAATGACAAAAGCGAGATAGATTTTATCATGTCGGCGAAGAGGCAAATATTCAATGATGTCTCTGTGATCAATAATTTTAAAACTGGGCGTGATCACCGACTTGTTCGAGGCACATTGTATATTAACATTAAGCTCGAAAGGTCTCGAATGATAAAGTCTACGGTCCGGCCAGTATCCGCCCAAGTCCAAAACTCCGAGAGCTTTCAACTAGAACTTCAAACCGTTTTATAGCCCTTGAGAACAGCGTAGATGTGGACGATTTAAACAACAAGATGGTAGATACAATCCGTACAGTAGGGTCGAAGTTTTTCAAAACCCACTGTACCAAAATAAAGAAAGTCTCAGACGAGCTCTCCGACTCATGGAACAGAGACGCGAGATGAAGCTACAGGACTCAGAAGGTGCCAATCAATATAGGCAGATCTCTAAGTCCTTAACACGCGACCTTTGCTGGCTTAATACAAATCGTATTAAAGAGGCTATTGAGCGAAACCAGGGTTCTAAGGTGTTCGCAAAAGATCTGTCTATTGGGCAAAGTCACGACGGTAGCATAGTTTTGAGTAGATATGAAATCTTGAGGGAAATAGAAAGCTTCTATGTAATATTGTACTCCACGTTAGCACCAGTTGCAGTCTTAGCTAAAGATCCCAGAGCCAAGCTTACCCGACACTGAAAATATCCCGGACGTCAACCTGTCTGAGATTAGTATGGCTCTTAAACAACTTAAAAACAACAAGACGCCAGGTAGAGACCGAAACACTACAGAATTTCTGAGAGTTAGCGGCAGGCCGATACTTAAAGCCCTCCAGAATCTTTTTAATTCCGCCATTTTTGAAGGGAAAACGCCGAAAGCATGGAGTGAAGGTGAGGTTGTTCTGTTTTTCAAAAAGGGTGACAAAACTCTCTTAAAGAACTATAGACAAAACTTTTTTAAAGAACTATAGACAAAACTCTCTTAAAGAACTATAGACCAATCTCACTTTTGAGCCATGTTTACAAGTTGTTTTCAAGAGTCATCACGAATCATCTCTCCAGCAAGTTTGACGACTTCCAACCTCCCGAACAAGCCGATATCCGAAAAGGCTATAGCACCATAGATCACATTCATACGCTGCGGCAAATTATACAGAAGAGTATAACTTGCCACTTTGCTTAGCGTTCGTGGACTATGAGAAAGCTTTTGATTCGATTGAGACTTGGGCAGTGTACATCGAATTG